>JAPDSC010029807.1:385907-396318 GCA_026290005.1 Latrodectus geometricus | reverse complement strand
GTTGACATTCAGATGATAACATAAATATACCATCATTTATATCTTTGTCGACTTTACTCAATAACTACACCAATTGTATTGATAAGAAAGATAATGTCGAGGCAAAGAAATCACGAGAGTTACATTCACAAATATGTCATATCTCTATGTTTAAAGTTTCTGTTTGTAAATTGCAGGGCTTATCATGCAATCATTTCATATATTCAATTCGGTAGATAAAATACAATCAAAGCTTATCAATCTGTATAAAAATGGACTAAATATACAACACAATATGGCTTTTACTTTCATTACTTATAAATATAGAAAATTATTCAATTTTATATATTACTTTCATCAATGATCAAAAATACAAAGTAAGTCTTATTATTGATAATTCATTCCGACAAAATACAGTTACAGTTAATATTGAATCTAAATTATTAATTTGAGGAAAAAGAGAATTCATGATCAAAATTCTATGATGAAATTTTTAATTTTCATGCATAAGTATTTATAAGTAGTACTGGGGATTTTTTTAAGAGTTATTATTGGAAAGAAAATATTATGGTAAGTTATCTAGAAGTTTTAATTTTTAAGATTCAAAACTAATAGCTTTTACTAGATCGTCAATAATGTACGTCGTGAAGTCATTATATGATCATTATGTCAAATTTCAAACTTTTATATTAATGATTTAGGCAGTAATATAATTAGTGTCTTCTTGTATTACTTTTATTGAAGTTAGATATCGATATAAGAAGGAAATATACAAAGCTGAGCTGGCTGTTGAAAGGTTAGCGTTCTAATCACTAGTTCGACTCGTACCTCGGATGTGAATATTTCTTGTAATTTGGAATCCATTTTAAACTGATCCTCATCTTATTAAACATTATGTATAAAAAGGGATCGTAGAGGGTCTACTGTTTATGTCGTATTTGAATTAATGTAGTATCATTCCGTTATGATTTATTATTATAAAGTTTAATTGTATCAGTATGTGGCCCGCGGTGGCCTGGTTGGTTACGGCGTCTTTCTTATAACCGGAAGGTAGTGAGTTCGAATCCAAAGATCAGTCGTGTTCATTAATGGGGTCTGAGGCATGTAAAATATGTTGGATCGCAATCTTCTTTATGTTCCCATTCCAAATTAATACTTGAGGGGATGTTAGGAGCAGGCCTTGGGCCTTCTCTGGCTTCAATCTCTAAATTAGAAGATCCATATGGTGATGCCATCTATAAGCCAAAGTCGTACTTCCCCTTCGTATGAGATTATTCTATTCAAAAATTGAAGACGCTGTTTCTGACTTCATTCGCCCAGTCCCTGAAGTGCGGGCTTGGCTTCGTCAAGTGTCATAAGTAACAACAATTTATGTTTGTAAAATTTACATTTTCGATAAAAAAAAAAAAAGTAAATGTTCAGTTTCAAAAATAGTTTGAATGCTTTTTGCTTTTATTATAAAATTTAATTCTTTCTCAGCTAGAATTCATTTCGATATCTTGATTACAGCATTTGTTATTAATTTAAAGCAAGATTAACGCTGATTTGAACTTCCTCCGAAGCTACTTATTCCACGATTTGATGAATTTAACGATGTAATATAATTTGCTTCAGAACTCTTCTCGCTTCAGAAAAGAAATGTGCGGTTATTTTCCTCCTTTTTGAATTATCTTCTATTCGTAACTGCTGTAAATAAAAAAAATATATATTTATGGCAGTGTATTTCCCTACCGTTAACTGATTTTTGTATAATTTTTTAAAGGAACGATATATTATTTTCCCCCAATTTTTGAGAACCTTAATTTTCCTAACGTATGATTTAAACTTCTTTCAATACGCCGCAGACAGAAAAGAAACTGCACAGAAAATGTAAATACCGATATAAATGCAAGTGGATAAAATTTTTGATTATTCTGATATGCTTATTATTTAATAACTTCGCTCTTAAAGGTATTTTCTCTCGTTCATTTCCTCAATTGATTTGTTTTTAAGTGATCTGTTCTTGAGATCTAATTTCGTGTCGCAAAACAGCGTTTTGAAAAAAATTTAGTAAATATTGTTAATTTTCAAGTCTTAATTTTTCCTAGCGAAAGCTGAGTACAAATCTTCTCATCGGAGAAAAAGCTGGTGGCGTTAGTCTGCTGGTCCGTTAAGATAAAGTAAAGATTGATTTACTTATAATCATAGACTTTTCCTGAATTCCTCCTTGATAATTTTTACGAAAAGTATGTTATTATCAAAAATATTCCATATATATATATATATCGTTTATTTTCTTTTTTTCCAAAATGCAGGTGGAGTCAACCAATCCCACGTGTTCTATTGGCCAACACCCATGATGATGATCCCAGTTGAATGACTACTTATTTATCAATGGCTGCAGGATAATTGTATATTCTCCTAAATTTAATACAAAAACGTACTTGTTTTGTGTATTCATTCAAAGTGTATTTAACTTGTGGGAGGAATCTATATTCATTTCTCTTTCTTTTGCTAACAATGTAAATAAATGTAAACTTTCCAGCATATGAAAGAAAGTTTATTATCTTTGACGTATTGAATAATATTCCAAAATTTTCAATTGTTTCTTAAATATTATAATTATTTGTTTTAGAATTGTAGGCATAAATATCATCGTAATAATAGTTTCATTTGAATGAAGTTAAAATTCAATTTAAATATAATAAATAAATAATATATATTTCGTTATTCATAGATAATACAAAGAATGATTATGATCAGGAAAAGCATATACGAGAACAAACTAAGATTTTAAGAATAAAAATTTTCATCTGTCTCAATGCAATTTGAAGAGTATTTAAATTTAAGCTATCTTACTCTTTCAGCGTTAAAAAAAAAAAAAAAAAAAAAAAAAAAACTGATTAATACTAAAAGTGAATTCTAAGGCAATTACATTTTAACTGCATTGGACTTTTCAAGAATGTGGAAAATTGAATAGTGATTCACGATTTTATTTGCAATTTATAGATACAATGTATAAAATAATTCGTATAAAAATATCTGTGTTCACAATATTCAAATTTTTATATTAATAAAAATGCATTAAAAATACTTTTCTCATAAAAATAAATAACCAAAGAAAGTAATGAATGTAAATCCAGTTGTTTCAATTTAAAAATAGAAAATTAAAAAATATATACATTTTTTAAATTGTGATAAGAACGTTTTTATGACATATCCAAATCCTTTGTTATTAAAAACCATGACAACGCATAAGATAAAAGAATTTATGAAATGACAAGATTTTTAAAGTTAACATACTCACATTTTACGTAAAAAGAAAAAAAAAACATGTTTGTGTTAAAACAAGGAATTATTAAAGAAAATAAGGCCTCAATTTTGTATTATTGGAAATTTTTGTATTGAAAATGATGAGATAATATACAGTATTTTTTCATTTTAAATGTTCCTATTTTTTAGCAAATATATAATGAATACGCAATCATAATATTGTTTATTGTTCCAATAAAATTTATTCATATTCAATTAAAATAAAATAAAAAAATTTATTCAATAAAAAAGAAATATGATTATTTGTTATAAAATGAGAAATTTGAAACAATTATAGTTTAAATTCAGAGAAATTTAGATAGCAGATTATTCACTGAGAATTCGTTACATTTAATGTGGTGATAAATATATAACGAATACATTTACAAAAAATTAAAAAAAATACTTTTTTTTTAAAGATTTTACATTAGCAGTTTCCATAAGATTTTGTCAATTGTTTATGTATATCTAAGAGAGATAATTTTTAATTTTAATAAAATATGTTAAATTGATTCCCGTTCATTTGCAAGATATGTTCTCATTCATCTTCCATAATATAATTTTTTAAGTAGGTTAACCTTGGACAATTTTTACTATCAGTAACATATATCGCATGTCACAAATACGTATCATAAGTAGCTCTATTAACTCCTTGCTATATATATAAATGGTAGTAAAAAATTGTATGAATATTTCAAAGAAATTATCGTAAAAAATTCAAAACAAGGTAATTACAAAGCACAATCAGTAAATGCATGTTTTTTTCTGAAATCATTAAAATAATTCATTAACTTCTTTAAAACAAATGCTAAAAAGGGATCATGAAATATTGAATAATTCATGGAATTACAATAGAAATATTTTTTGTATATGGTCTGTGAAGATGGAAAGAGAGCATTATTGACATCGTCATCCAATTATGCTATGCTAAAATGATATTCAGATTTAGAAATAAATTATTCATTCGATAAAGATATAATACTTTAGTGAAAATTGTGCACACACATACATCAACAATGATTGAAGAGAATTTTGAAACATTACCAGATTTCGTAACACAGTTTTTCGTTCAAGATTTGTCTGAACCACCCTCAAATCTTATATATGTCATTTCTAACTTTCCTTTAACTAATGATATTAAGGGATGTTTATAATTTCTATCTCAGTTTAAGAGCCAATCAACTAAAGTTTTTTTTAATTAACTGCTCTTTAACTGAATTTATATTTTTACTTTTTATTATTGCATTTTTATACACTACTGGCCATTAAAATTGCTACACTAGGAAGAAATGCAGATAACAAAATGATATTTGATGGACAAATATATTATACTAGAAATAACAAGTGATTAAATTTTCAAAAAATTTGGCTGGATAGATCCTGAGAAATCAGTACCCAGAACAACCACCCCTGGCAATAATAACAGCAGTTATACGCCTGGGCATTGAGTCAAACAGAAATTGGATTGCATGTACAGGTACAAATGCCCATGCAGCTTCAACACGATGCCACAGTTCATCAACCGTAGTGACTGGCGTTTGGTGACGAGCCAGTCGCTCGGCAACCATTGACTAGACATTTTCTATTGGTGAAAGATCTGGAGAACGTGCTGGCCAGGGCAACAGACGAACATGTTCCGTATCAAGGAAGGTCCGTACAATACCGGCAACATGCGGTCGGGCATTATCCTGCTGAAACGTAGGGTTTCGCAGGGCTCGAATAAAGGGTAGAGCCACGGGTCGTAACACACCAGAAATGTAACGTGCACTGTTCAAAGCACCGTCATTCTGAACAAGAGGTGACCGAGACGTGTATCCAATGGCACCCCATACCATCACGCCAGGTGATGGGCCAGTATGACGATGACGAATGCACACTGCCAGTGTGCATTCACCACGATGCCGCCAAACACGGATGTGACCATCATGATGCTGTACACAGAAACTGGATTCATCTGAAAAGATGACGTCTTGGCATTCGTGAGCCCAGGTTCGTCGTTGATCACACCATTGAAGGCGCTCTTGTCTATGACGCAGCGTCAAGGGAAGCCGCAGCCATGGTCTCCGAACTGAGAGTCCATGCTGCTGCAAACGTCGTCGAACTGTTCGTGCAGACACTTGTTGTCTTCCAAACGACCCCGTTTCTTGACTCACGGCTCGTGACGTGGTTGTACGATCCATTACGGCCATGCGGATAATATGCCTGTCTTCTCGGCTGCTAGTGATAGGTGGCCGTTGAGATCCCGCATGGCGTTCCGTATTACCGTCCTGAACCCATCGATTGCATATTCTGCTAACAGTCATTAGATCTCGACCGACGCGAGCAGCAATACTGCGATAAGATAAACCGCAATCCCAGTATGCTACAATTCGATCTTTATAAAAGTCAAAAACGTGCTGGTACGCATTTCTCCTTCTTACACGAGGCATCACAACAACTTTTTACCAGGCAACAACGTTCAAATGCAATTTGTGTATGAAGAACCGGCTGAACAATTTCCTCATTTAAACACAATGTAGGTGTCGTTACTGCCGCCTGCTTTATCTGAATGCGCTGAAAAGCTAATTATTTGCATATCACAGCACCTTCTTCCTTTCGTATAAATTTCACGTCTGTAGCATGTCGCCTTCTTGGTGTAGCAATTTTAATAGCCAGTAGTGTATATTAATAATTGCATCTATACAAATAAGTATTTTACTGGATTGAATTTTTGTTTATGGTTAAACTGAGAGCGGCTGTGCAAAACGAAATGAAACGTATATCTAGATTTAGACCTCTAAATAACACAAATTATAGACAATATGTCATTGTGAAATTTGATTGCAGCATTTGTAATTAATTCAAATGCACTTTTATTCATTATTATATTATTCTTTCAATTAATTCAGCATTTCCGTAATTAATTCGGCATTTTTAATGCTGATTTAAACTCAGTAAAGTTACACATGCAGAGATACATACCGTTCCGGAACTAAGCTGATCCCAAACAGAGGTATGTGGTTCTTCTTTTACTTTTGAAATTGTCATCGATGCTAAGAATAGTGGGAAAGATGCACGATATCAGATCGCTTCTTTTTCAAACACTCCTACCGTTTTGTTTGAAAAGAATAACATAACTTTTCTCGATTTTTAAAAAAATATTGTTTTTATCCACTATACATAACATGTTTTCGGTTTTCCCAATAAGCCTCTTCAAAATAGATGGAAAGCGTAGAAATAAAATCCCTACTTCAGTATGTAATAGCTAAATAAAAAGATAAACATCACAAAACAGAAGTACTGACAATTTTATATTGAAATTTTATTTGTTTCGTCAATTTAGCAATATTTCATGTTCCAATAAAATATAACAACTATCACTACTGTAGTTAAACATAATAAATAATATTTTATTAGCTTTGTGAGTTTCAACAAAATTTCTTAACGAAATTTAACAGATTAATTTACTATCGAATATATATGTATTTACATTAATTATATGTAATTTATACATGTAATTATTACAAATATTGAATCACTGAAAGTAACGATAATGTGAATGTTTTTGTCTGGTTTAAACTGAACAGAGTGTGTGGAATTCAGATGACAAAATAGTTTACCAAAACTTTATAAAATAGAGATTTAGAAGACGCTTCAAAAAGCCAGAGGCACAATCTTATTGACAGATAAATCCAAGAACTAGGACTTATCCAGTTACCGTACTGTTTCCTTTAAAATTTGATGCCGCGTTTCTAAAATATTGTGACAGAAAATTTCCTGTGCCAAAATGTTTTACAGTGGCATGGAACAGAGCATTGGATTTATTATTTTAATCTCGTTAGAGCATTAAAGAGAGCGTTGAAAAGGAAAGAAAAAGTGATGGCTATAGAAAAAATAAATAAAAAAACAGGAAAAGTATAACTGAGAAAAAGAAAGTGTAACTTCTTTAAAAGTGAAATTTCCGCAAATAAAATACAGGTTCAAGTGAAATTCCAAAACAAGTAAGAGTTGAAGCATGAAATCTTTCCTTAAAATAAATAATTGTTTCGTTATCTCTCAGTCACAAAAACTTAACATCAAAATTAACTCGATTTGCTACAAATAGTGAGAAGAAAAATTGTACAAATATAGTATCATTTTTAAGAAAGGTGTATAAAATATAAAGGAGCATTTTAATTGAAAAAAACTTAATAACTTTATTGGTGACTATATACGTCGCACAATATATTTTTTCTATTTTAGGTATCTGTTTATAACTGCGAAACTAAATTGTATTTATATTTTGATTTGTTAAAGTGTGAGTGGGGTAACGACAATTTTTTGAAGCGCAATATTTTTTAAAATCAAATTTAACTTATTATTTAAACATATTTATAAAAGTTATTTATAGGAAAGGAATACACACTCCAAACGGGAAATACACAAGCTTTTTTAAGATATTACATTGTTGTATTAAATTCATATATCATATTAAAAATTATGACTTTCTCTTAATTTACTATAATATTTTTTTTATTATTTTTGGTGTAATTAACATCAGACATACGAAACGCAATGGTTTTAATTCTATGTTGGGATACAAGAATTTAAAATTTGGAAGATTATTAATTATCTTAAATTTAAGATAATTTGGTACAGTTTAACAACGCAATAATGTTCTGTAAGAATTTACCAGTCATTATGAACACTCACTCCGATTAGACAACAATATAAACAATTACTACCTCTTATTGAAATTTAAAATTACATTAATTATGAGTACATGATACACTGTATAATTATATTTAATATAATAATATGGTATCACGCAATGAGATAATTAATGTCACTTCACAGTTCAATGTGGGAATATAAAATATAAAAATATAGTGCTATAATAACACAATGAATTTATAATGATGGACTCTTCTTACCTGGCACAGCTAATCGAATGCCTTTGGTTCAGAAGTTCGTGGGTTCGAATCCCAATCTGTTTGTAGGGGCTAGGAATACATTTTAAACTGTTGTTCCTAATCTAATTAGCCCACAAATGTAAAAGATAATCATTGAGAGACATATCAACAATAAAACTTTTCAGATGATAAAGTTAAAAATTATATTCTTAAGTAGCCAATTTTTAATCTATTATTTAAAAAGAATTAAGTTTAAAGATACCTAACCTGGAAATAATTCTTTAAATAAAAATATTTTTAAAGATACATTTATTATTAAATACATGTATAATAAGCATTTTGTTCATTAAAAATTGTAACAATTGAGTATTCAAAACGAAATACATGGTACGTTAATGATGTATGGTTGATTTTCAGAAATCATTTGATGATGAATTTTTCTTGGTATGAGTATAACTATTTATCATAAATAATATTTTCAAACTATGCCTTAAAAATCGTATCTTAATAAAAGAGACTTTGTTTTGGTAAGGTCATAGACACTCTAGTGTAATAAACTACTAACAGCTGAGGTAAATAATGTGTATTCCCCTAAGCATACGTTGAATATGCATTTCATAGGCTGTCACGCAACGAAGGCTATTAACCGTGGTTGTTAAGGCTATTAACCGTAAAACCCTGTTAGACTATTTGATCTACATATTTTAGTGATCTACACTGTCTTAAAACGAACTTGTTTTGTAATTACGGTTCATTATTTTTGTGTTCTGTGTCATTATATGTTTAGCTTTTATTCATTACTCAACTTGAATTTTATTTATTACTATGGAAGTTTGATTCTCATAACATATATTTTATTGCATGATGTTAATATATTATTAAGTATGAAGTAACATTTTAGCTAGTAGATTTATAGTTTATTTCAATATCTAAAACAATTTTACACATATAATTATTTTCAATTTATTAAAGATTAGATGATGTTATGATAAATGGTTATTAAAAGATTATCAAATTTGAAAAATGTTTATCAATAAATTTTATAAAATATTTATGTTTAGTTTAACAATATGAATAACACTCTAATTTTTTACTTGCTAATTAATCACTTTTTAATGCATATATCTCAGAATTTAAAGTTTTGTTGCTTAGCCAAATTATGTTCGTCATTTTTTCCTAGAGCGCTAACTATATACTTCTTTTTTACATGTGATACATTGCATTAATATTTCACAGCAGAACTTAAGGATTTATTTTCTTGTATATATGTTTGTACTAATAAAACTTTTCTTTAATCCAATACACTAATATCAATTTTTCATAGGAATTCAAATAATTTATAAGAAATAAATAAAAAACGCGTGAAAAAATATCCGCGTCATTTTGCGTATATTTTTCTTTTCTTTTTTTTTCTTTCTTTTTTTTTACATTTTTCGCATTTATTCAAAAAGAGGAATGCTACCTGATGCATAATGATGTCAGGAAGTCTGTCTTTGTAGTTGACCACTGAACTGCAGGAATGCCAAGTTCAGCTAGGATTCAAAATGCAGATGAAACAGTATGTGTGTTTGAACTGAAGAACGTAAACCAAAACTACATACATGTAATGAATTAAAGCACGTAATAATCAGTAGTTAAATGTAGTTCCAAAACTGCAATTTTCATCGTAGAAGTACAACAAAAAATATTTGCTTTGATTTATCCAGAACAATTTTCAAAAATAGGCAAATAGTTTTCTTCAATAGACGAAAATAAGAAAGAAAAATAGGCATGCTTACCGATCATTTTTTCATATAATTACCAAATCTATTTAGCGAGTTATTTGAATACCGGGTTACTTGTTTAATCTCATTTTGCAGAAATAGCTTCCAGCCAAATTGTTAACGCTGTGGCCTTCAGTTTAACAGTTTGTGGGTTCGATTGCCATCTCAAGAGGGAATCTTTGTTGTAATTCGGAATCCCTTTTAAACTAAATATTCCGTTATAATTAGCTCTCGTGTATAACTCAATCACTGTTTCTCGGTTGGAACACGGCATTCAACATCAAATGCTTCTGTCTGTGTTAGACAGATAGTCTGAAATAATGACTCGTTCCCACTGCAACTGTGTCACGTTTAGTGTTTTCGACACCACTGTAATCTCTTCCTGGCATTCTTTTCCAAATCTAATGCTTTGGGAATATTCTGTCATGAATATTTGCAACATACATCTGTCGTTGAATAGTTTTCATGGATTCGAGATTTTGAAAGTGAGTATTCATCTTTGATGTT
>JAPDSC010029807.1:351609-383931 GCA_026290005.1 Latrodectus geometricus | reverse complement strand
TATATATATATATATATATATTTAAATATGGATCGAAAGTTATACACATCTTTTGGATCATCGAGTTTTTAGACGGACATCTTAAGGAAATTCCTTAACATTCTTAAAAAACTAGTGAGTTATACTTTTTCATAAATTTATATAGGGGTTCCCTGTAACTTTTACATTTTGAAATATAAAATATTCATGATACTTCATTACTTATTTATAAAAATGTAGAAAAAGATCATATAATTTGAATTAAACCTTGTGGTTCATTGTTTTTAATACATAATTTTATATTTGATTGTCATTTGATGTAAAATTTCGAATAATCCTGTAAATGAGCATCTTTAAGCAAAATATTTTGATTCCTTCTAAATTCAATAGGTTTATTAAATAATTAATTAATTTTTCAAATTAAAGATGGTTGAATCCCTTGAAGCATTCTCTTATAAGATGAAAAACTCATTGACGAAATACATTAATAAATTGAGTAGTCTTATAACACAATTATAAGACCATTCAATTTATTAATATTGTAATATTACTCCTTTTAGTAGTAAATTTCATGAAATAAATAATTTTAAAAGACTGGAGCGATTGAAACAAGTTATTTTTTCTCAAGTAAATCATTAAATAAAAAATACTGAGTAAATTTCCTACAGAAAAGTATTTTTTGAATCCTCGTGTGACTCATATCAAACTCATATTTCATTTTACACTCAAAATTGTGTGTAAATTGTAACTTTGTATCACAAATAGTGCAAATTATAATATTATAAATAAAATTATTTTATAAGAAACTTTATTATTCTGCATAATCTGAGCGAGAAGTTCATAAACCTTGGTTTTTTGAGGCTCTGGAAAATTGGAAAGGGAAAATGATAAGATTCTTATAAGCTCTACAACTCCTATCCATGATATTTTAAGTAAAAGAAATTTTTATGTTAAATATAAGACCAGAGAGGAAGAATAAACTATAAACTCGTGATAATAGACCAATATTCGAACTTACACCAAAACAAGGCTTGTTTACTCTTAAAATAATACAGCAGACCAGTAAAATTATCTCACATATAAAAGTTTAATTTATTTTAAGAATAATAAAAGAAATCATCATGTATGAAAGTAATTTAGGGATTTCTTCAATAGACAAGATGGAGGATGGCTTTGCGATGGTGTGGGAACCTTTTGCATAAGATGTGAAATATGAGTTACAGCGAGTTATAGAAAACAGTAATTTGATTTCTTATTAGCAAATACTTTGCCAGTACCTTATACCTTTCGAATTGTTCTTAGGAAGATCAAGATGGAAATTTTAAAAATACAAAGATTCTTTCTCTGTGTTTAAATCACATTAAAGTTGGTTTCAAAAATAAAAAAATAAATAAAAATAAAATAGAAATATATATATATATATATATATATATATATATATATATTTTGCTCGTCAAGTGTATAATTGTCACATGAGTCTATATATGAATCAGAAGTAGCTATCATACATGAATGGGACAAGGTTCATAAATCTTTCCTCAAAAATCTGAGTAATTGAATGAAAAATAGAGTACTTAAAGTAATCCAAAAAATAAAGAATTATCAACTTTTAGTTTTTTAAAGAAAGTTATTTTTAGCTAGAAGTTTTATATTTTTGTGACAGATATTCGAACAGAGAATTTTGAAATTGCTGCATGTGTGTGTAATTTTAACATTTTTTAAATTTAGTACATTCAGATAACTCTTAAAAATATAACGCCTATGATTTATATTTTATTTATCATTCCTACCAACTTAATTTAATTTAAAAAATATGTATTATATATAATTAAAATTGCGAAAAAAACCCAATGGTCTTTTAATTTTGTAACACATTGTATATTTTTAGAATTGCTTTAAATTTACACTATTAATCAATTTTGATCCTGAAAATGAAGTTTCTCAAATGAAATCGTAGATAAATTTATACATGACTTAAAAAAAAAATGTAAAACATTTTTTTTCTCAAGCAATCAAGATTGCTCAAACAATCAGATTTTTGCTCAAGCAATCAGATTACTAGAGCTGAGATTAAAGCAATTGAATAGTCACGATGACTTTTAAATTTTTATGTGTTATATGCACAAATCTAAAGATCTGGAAAACAAACATCTTAACAGATAATGATTTCTCCGATCTTAAGGCTATAGAAATGGCTTTCGAAAAAGACTTGGTTTCTTCACTTTTAAAAAAGAAAATTCAATTGACATTCTTAAACTTATTTATTTTAAAATAATTTAAATGAATTTACTTTATACTGGACATTGATTTAGAAAGTTCTCTGACCCAGTCTATAATTATTTGCTACCAGTGAAAGGATACTTTCTAAGTTAAAAATAAAACAAAAGAACTATGACTACTAAAAATCAATTGATATTATAACCATGTTCACCATCGAACATGAATTCAATTATAAAATAGATCTTAAAGAAATTGTTTGCGATTTCGAGAAAAAAATTTCGAAAGAGATTACTTTAATTTAGGTTTTAACTTTGTATTTTTTATAGCATTATTTATACTTTGTTTTAAAAATATTGTTTGCTTTAGATATAGATCCAAAGTTTATGAATAAAAAAAATAATAAATAAAAAATAAAAACTCGTAAATGTTATAAAGTTGTTATTGTTTTAACTCAATTTTGAATAGATTGTAATTTTCTGGTTATGCTTTTTATAAATAAATATATTTTGTTTTAAATTTGTAAATTTTGAAGCTTAGGGTTGGGTACTTATGTGATTTTTATACAGCTGAAAAAACGATAAAGCAGACCTTAGTCTGATGTGATACCTATAGATTTTTGGCTTTTAAATTATACAAAACTATTTGTTTACCGATTCTTCTGTCACATTAGCGGATTTAAAAGTTTTCCTTTTCTAGAATGCAGGTGGAATTCATTCAACCATTCCACAGTAAGTTACCATGGATGTTGTGACATGGTTCAGTTGTTCCATACCAAATGGTAGACAACACATCTAATGTTTTTAATGAGAATTCATGGAAAGTAGTGTTTTTATTATCTTTTAATTCATTGCCTTTATTGATACTTTTTTATAACGTTTTTTCCTTGGTTACTTTTGGAAGTGTAACCTCATCATTTGGAAAAATAATCTCATTTCATTTATTAACTATTAATGAAAAACACTTTTTCTTCATATTTTATGATTATTTTTATTATCAAATATATTTATTATGAATTTTAAAATTTTGATGCATTGTGTATTCTTTTAAGAAAATATAAATGAAATTTATCTTCAAATATATTGGTTAATTTATAATTCACTAAATTAAATTGCTTTATCGACTTAAACAATATTGCTAAAATTATCTCAGCTTTATGGCTGATTTTTTTTATGTTTTAATATCAGAATACTTGGGATTTCATACCAGATATGTGTGAAAAAAAGTAGTTTTATAAACATTTTCTCACGGTGATCCCCTGAATTTAAATCCTGACCTTACGTTCAGTTTTTTAAAAATGCGTACCTTCAATTAAATTTTCTGGAGATAATATCAAATTATTAACTAATGCTTTACGAATAGTGTTTTAATTTAAAATATCAAACTATAATATTAACTATAACTCATGTTGAATGTATTAGTAAAATATTGCTTATGAAGTTATTAGTCAAAACTCTTAATATTTCTATAATTAAAGATTCCGAATATTCGAATTAAGAGAAAAAAAATTCTAGTGTAGTAAACTTTATAAAACAAATTTCATTATGCTTTACATAATGCTATGTAAGAAACAATAAGTATTTTTCATTAACTAGATACATTGCATATAGATTAATAAAGTCACCTGCTTACAGTCAATAGCTCAGTAACAAATTTATGGTGCGATTTAATAAATTAAATATTTACTAATAAAATGCTAGATTGAATGTGTGTGATTTTGGTAATACGTAACACGTAAGAGATCCTTTTAATATTGAATTACCAGCTATTGGGCTGATCATAAATATAGATATTTTGAGTACAAATTTCTAAATACCAATCGAATGTAGATAATACTTATAATTCTAAAGACATTTTTTATATGATATTTATAAATATTATTGGTAGATGGAAGTTAAGAAATATCTTTTCAACTAATAGATCTTCCGTGCAATCTTGTTGAAATATTCCAATCTTTCCATTACATCTTGTTTCGTACATATTGTTTCTTGAAATTAACTGTTCATATTCTTAAAAAAAAAAAAAAAAAAAAAAAAAAAAGATCACTTTACAAAAATTCAAATATTTTTAGCTGTAATTTTGATTAGCAGCATTAACCCTTGGTATCTGTAGAGTTGGCCGTAAATTTAGTATTCCTTGCCATAACAATTTGAGACTTCATTAATCCATTGTAAGGATTCTTGTTCCTAAATAGCACTTGCGTCTTTCGGTCAGTTTATAAGTATTTTTAGAAATTATTTTCATTTGTCACCATTCAATGAAGGTTAAGTATAGACTGTAATATAATATGCCATTTTAAAGTAAGGGATTATTATTTCGTTTCTAGAAAAATTTTCTTCATTAAATGAAATGCTCATGAAGCTATTTAGTAAAAGACAATCCAGAATCTGTGTCCTCATTCTACAAAAAACCATCATTATTCTGATGAAGTACTTATAGAATTCTTCCATGAAGTCTTTAAAGTTCAGTAATATTTCCTTGTTTCTTGTTCTGACGTTAGTTTTATTTCGAACATAATGGTTCCAGTTGTAAGAACAGTAGTCATTATTATTAATAGTCGAGTGTTAACCTACTTTCTTCTAGGGACAGAATTACCTCTTTTCAAATGAGAAAATTCAATTTTCCTTTTCGTTATTATGTGCTTTATGTATTTCTAGAAAGAAAAAAAATTAGTCCTATTACAAAAAATATTATTTTTGAGCCTATCACAGAATTTTATGAATTGCTTAAAATTGAATACCTAGAATATATACAGATTATATATATAATTATTCTTTAAAATTTAGATGTAAGCATTTAAACAAAAGACTAGATGGTTGTATTGCATGACAACATCAAAACACTTTGTGCTTATGGGAACACAAACCGAATGTTTTTGCTTATTTTACAAGATTTTTAAAATTCTGTGAACATTGCTTCAAATTTAAGAAAATTCCCAAATCAAAAATGTTTTAAAGAAAATAAGTACATAATTTCATTTTTTCTAGTGTTCAATAAATGTTTAGAAAGAGAAACAATCTGATATTTAAGTATACAGGATATCTCAGAAGATCACATGAGCTAAATTATTTTTCAACTTTAGAAATCTGAATTAAAATATTTTTTAGAAATATTTAAAATGGCATCAAATGTTTTCCATCATTTTATTGTTATGACTACATTTATTTATAACATGTAATTAATTTCCAAATATCAATTTATAAGTAGGAGGTTACTGATTGAATATTCCCCATATTTTAAAATTTGTTATAATAATTCATTGTGTAAATATATTTCTGCAAAAGATATATATACACATAGATCAAATCCAAAATTCCTCATACATATAAACAAAACTTACTTTTGCAACAATGTTATGTTAAACAAAACAAAAGTAACAACAAATTCATATAAAATGTTATATTTTCTTAGTTTATAAGAAAGCAACTAATAATTTAAAAAAAAGTTCTTTCAACATGTTACATTTTTCAACGTAAATTACTTTGTTTCTTCTGCATCCCAGCTTGATCCAATTGATGTCCTGGCATCAGATCGAACAAATAAATCTTTAAGATTTTTGCGGAAAGAATAAAAGAAGACATATTCATCATAACTTTTTACTCATTAATAACTCAACTAAAATAGAAAATTCTCCACAGGATTTTTTAAAATCTTTAGTTGATTTTCCAAGAACTATTTTTCCCGATAAAATGCTTTCAAAGAAGATCAAACTTTTCAAAGTAATGTGAAAATGGAAAAATGGATAACACCTTTCGCATTTGTTTCAATTGATAATTTTTCTAGAAATAATTTCAATTAACTCAACTTCTTAGAGATTTAACGGCATCAAAAACTGTATTCATGACTGTAACGTTAATTGTTCCGTACTTAAGTTTTGATTCACTCATCATTTTAATTCATTCTTTAAGCAAATTTATAAGCTGGTGTTACCAGTTACTCAAAAATTACGCAGAAGTCGAAATCACATTTAAAACTAAGACTTTCCTTAACTAAAAAATGTATAAAACAAAAAGTTTCTAAAATCAATAAAATAATTATATATTTAATAATCATATTTAACTTATAAATGACAATTAAAATCTGAAGAAAATATGCAAGATCTCTGGAAAATTCGTATACTCAAATAAGAATAAGAGTTGCAACAAAATTAACATATGTGTTTCAATGATTATCAACATATAGCTCATTTTAAAAACTGATGAAGACATATACTCCAGAATATTAAGTAGAATATAGCTGTTTTTAGTTCACGATTTGGAAAGCCAACCAAGATCTTTTCTTAAATAAGAAAGGAAAGTATACCAAATCAAACAATAAGATCAGTCAATTTGTCATAAATTAAATGGAACTGTAAAGGCACATTTAGCATTACATTTTATAAAAAAATAGTTTAATCGCTATAGCTTAATTGTTGATATCCAAATTTCCAATCATTCTATAAAGAAGTAAGATTGATAAGGATTAGATCTAAGCGAAATTATGAGAAGTTATATGAGAGTAATATTACCTTCAAAAATGTTTATTTTATAAAAAGTCAAACTTCAACTGAATTTTTAGAATATTTAATTTATTTAGAAAACTTTCTAATGTGTTTCACGTCTATATTTTTCACATAACTTGGAATAAAAAGTGTCGCATTATTTTAAAACGTACGTTTTATAGAAGATTCAACTGTATTAATTCTCTGTAAAAGTAGTTCATACTGAATGAAAAACTAGCATATATCCTATAACTAATGTTTTAAAATCAATGAAATATAAATGCAGAAAGATTTATTAATTAATTTAAGCTTTCATTGCATTTTTAAAGATTTTTTCTGACAACTCAACATATTTATAGTTTTTAAGAAAAATTAAATAAAAGTAAATTGTCTTTCAGTAATTTCAAGGCTATTCTAATTAACTTTTCCATTTAATGCTTTACATTCGAGATACTAATTTATTACTATATTCATCTATTAATCTAGTTAACTGAATTATATATATTCATATATTGACCTTTATATTGAGCTAAAATAATTAAATCAAATTTGTACATTTTAGGGGTTAAACTAGACATCTTAATATGTATTTTACACTCTTATAAAAAAATTTGAATTTGTATTAACGCAAACTAACTTCAAACATTTTTACTTAATAGTTTAAACAGCTGTGATATGAAATAGATAATTATTTATACAATTAATCAATTTTTTAATGGAGGAAGTTAGACTCCAAACAGAGTTTCTTCCGACCGATTGAACTCTAGTTATTTTATGCTTAAGTTTATTTAAATTTCTTAATTTAGTAGATATGTTAATTTTAATAATTAATTCACTCTTTCTCATTAATTTACTGGTTACGCAACGATGCATATCAAACAATATCTCAATTAATTTTGGCTGAGCAAGTTCCCACAATTGGTTCATTCTCAAAGTCTTCCGCAATTAAAATCAAATTAATCTTTGATATATAATGCCCGTATTATATATACAAAGTATGCACATTTTACATTAAAATTAATTTGTTACTATCAAATGATAAATGTGTGTGTACTTCATTTCCTGAACTATTTAAAATTGGTATTCTTTTACTTTGAATTCTAAAAAATGACTAAGCCTATAACTTAAGCCTAACATAATTGCCTAACCCTGTAAACTAAAACCGGTCTTTCTTTAATATAGGCTGGTTGGTTGGGTTTAATGGCGCAAGGTCCAATAAGGACAAGCTGCGCCACTTTAATATAGGCGTTATTCTAACTAAAAGTATACTGAGCGCTTATCATAAAACATAAGAAAATGAAGGGTAAAGTAATTTTAATGCGTCATAAAAGGGCATTAGTTTTCATATCATTTTTAATAATAGCTTTTAAAATTCGTTTAGCTATTTTTTCCATGTTTCCCAATAATATTCAATATATTTTTATTTAATATTGTGTGGCAAAATTATTTTAGATTATTAATCTTCAATGTTGGACATTTGATTTACCTCTTTTCTTTTAGGGCCAAGTAAAACGTAAACTCTACATGATTTCTTAATCAGGAAATGGTTATTTAACAACACACTCATTTTAAATCCATGCAAAATTTTCCTTATCATGTATAGTAGAATATTTATTCCATTACATATCATCAGACATAAAAAAAATTATTATTTCTTTCCGGTATCTAGTATTTCCAGTCTCTGCAACAAAACATTTTTGGATATGCATATCTTGAAAAAGAACAATATGGAGACATACAGCAATTTTAATTAGTAAATTAATTTTAGATCAACCTACTTCTTCTGTAAACTATAATAACTAACTACTTCTAAACTATACGATATATACTATTAACTATTATTCTAAACTATATATTACAAATAATAAGAAAATCGTTATCTATGAATTTAAGTTTCTCAAACGTTTTAATGTGAGCATTTACATACACTTTAAAGAAGCAAAGTTTAATATACTTCATGATAAATAGAAACGCTCAATTGTAGAATATGTTATTTGGAACAAACCACTGTGCAAGTTATTATGTTTCCAAATATTTTGGTTATATATTAAAAATAATGCCTCAATTGCAAGTTTTTATGCTACATAGAATGTAATTTCAGACTTATAGCGTTAATGTAAATAAATGCTATTTTTATCGCGAACATTATTTCTTTTTGGAATTTTATCTTTTTAATAACATAACTGTTTGTAGAGGGTTCAAACACAAGTACTTAGTTTATTACAGCATGAAAATCAGTTTAAAAGCTAAGACAATCGCGGGAAGTTTACATATGAAAAATAAGATAAAACCTTGCTTATGTTCTTAAGTAATTTTCAATGAAATAAATAAATTTGTGATTTAAATGTATGGTATTTTTACTAGAATGCATATAAATTTTAATAGTTGAACTGTATTACTTAAATTTTTAGAAAATTACTTTTAGAGTATAATGTAATATATGTGTGCCCTATTAAGGACTTTTTGCTAATGTTAATTTGCTTACACGTTTTTAACATAATTATATAGTAAAACTAAAATATTTAGCAAAAGTTTTTGTTACATACATGCTTGAATATTTTTTAAATTCTTGTTGTTTTACGATTGAAACGTTGTACGTAAAAACAGATTATATCTTTGTGCTTTCAGTAATGCATTTTTAAAGATAAATATTTTTGAAGACTTAAAATCAGTTAAAATTTTTAATGTTATAGTGTTTGTATACACAATATACGTTAGTTTTCACTAACCTCGAATTTAGGAACACTCACAATTTTATGAACTAATGACTAATCCCTAACAAAATTCCATAGATGCAATGATAATTTTAACTCCTATTTGTGAAATAAAGTTTTGAAAATCTCTTTTACCGAACCCATTCTTCACTCCTCTTTTGTTTACTATTAATTTTTATCATCTTATTATTTTAAAATTTTTCTCTTCAATTGTATTTTCATTATAGGGTTGAGAAACCTGAATCGACAATGGTTTTATGGACGTCGAATTATGGATAAACTAACCGGAATCCTGACATTCAATTCAAATATCATTTGAAGCAATTCAAATGGAATTTCTCACACCTAAACTAACTCCCTTCTTTCAGCTTATGCATCATAGTGTAATCAGCAGATTCAAGTGAAGATATTGTAAAGTACTTTGCGAGGACCGATCATGAGCTTGGAAATGGATCAAGCTGTATGAAGCGAACATTTAAGGCTGAAAGCGCAGGTGATTTGTCATTTTGACATGTGGATTTTATAAAATAAAAAACTGCATATTGTTCTTTTAAAAGTGTACTTCAGTAACAAAAAAGTGATTACTTTTCCTGATTTTTCATCAATAAAATGAAATTTTTGCATGGCAGAAATAACAATTCTTATTGTTTTTAAGTATTAATTTATTCACCATGTGTTTCTTACATAATGCATGATAAATAATTTCTTAATAGTACTTTATTTATAAAGAGAGAGAAGTTTGGCAAAAAATATCAGTTTTAAGTTTTAACATTTATTTTTCTATTTTACGAAATTTCAATTTTAAGAAAATATTTTTAATCAGTCCCTACGAGTTCATAAAAATCTCCTGTAATATACTGAGTACTACTGTGTATTGAATCTACTGTAATTTTTTTCCTAGTACAAAGATTTATTTTATTTTGACTTATGATAAATTTTATTCGAAAATGCATTTGTTTGTTTGTTTTTTTCCCCCACAAAAAATGATACTTACTTTCAACATGCATATAATAGCAAAATGGAAGCAAATAATAACACAGTCAAAAAGAATTCATAAATATCTCATATTGTATTTCCATCTCGTTTTGTTGAAATCTAGGTAATTTATTTTTCTACTGTTCATCATATATTAATTTCAAATAAGTACACCATTTGCTAAAATGTGTGTGTCAATTCATATTATACTAACATGTTGTTGGATTTAAAAATAAATGTACTCTTTATTTTGACTACATTGTTTTACGAATCTCTTTCACTTTTGTCCGTGTGCTTTTGTTTCTTATTTTTGAAATATGTTGTGTGAAAGTATGTTGATAGTACAACAGTATTTATTCATAATCTCAGTTCACAATATATTTCTTTGGCTTTTAAAGTAAAAGACTTAAAAATACGTATTTTAATATCTAACGCAGAAATGAAAATTTATTCAAACAGAATGATCAAATGATTTATGATATTTACCAGTATGCAGCTTTATCTCAAAATTCTCTTTTCACAGAAAAGAGCATTAAAAAACAAAATATTTTTGATGACGTACTTAATCATATTCAATGCATCTCATTGTGTACTTTTATCATCCAAACAAAATCTATTTTTTGATTTAGGTAATCGAGCGATGAAAAAATCATTGATAAATTTTTCAAGAAGTTGTTTTTTTTTCCAACTATTGAACTGATTTTGTTGTTCAAAATGTTCCCTTATCAAAATTCGAGAAATTCATTTTAATATCTTGATTACGAATAAAGAGTGATTATCTACTTAAAACATTCTAAAATAATATTTCTTTTTTTTTCTGGCCTTGTAATTAATAAGTGCAACTACTTATTAGTTACAAGTAATAAGTGCAACTTTTCATTAGTCCGAAATGATGTATTGCTTTGAAGCAATTATATCAATTGAGTGTCCTAATAACCAATTGATTGCACAATATAAATATTCGACTGTTAAGTTGTGAACTTATATTTCAATGTCATGCTAAAAAATCTTCATATATATATATATATATATATATATCAGAGTATATCAGTTGTATTCTATTTCTGTTCTACTTATAAAATATTAAACACAAATAAAGCAAATCATTTAATTATTATTTCTCACTTATCTTAAATTACTTAGCACTTATTATAATATAATTACATTATAACATATTATATTATATTTTTACTGATAAAAATTTGAAACATAATTGATTAATTTATTTTATTGAGGATTATTTCTTACATAGCTTAATTTTAAAAATATTTTGAAAAATATAGTTTGTGTTTATATATATTTTGACATTTGTATACCTCTTTTAAAGCAAAATTATAATTATTTTCACAAATAATTTAAATTCAAAATAATAATGTAATATTTTATAATATATGTAATATACTTTATTACATTACTATGTTGTTTGAAAAATCTAACTGGTTACTGGAATTTTTAAGTCCTCATTTGTCATATTTTTTTAAACTAAAGTTCAAATATTTTTCTTTTTATTACTTTAAACTCGTCAACTGAATATACCAATATAATATATTTTGTTCAAAATGTAAAAAAAGTATATGATTTCTAAAATTTAATTATGTGTAATTGTAATAACAAATCTGTTTCCATCATTAAGGCATTTTCTGATGCAAACTTTTCGTCAGCTTAATCTATACAAGTGGTACAAGTGTTATGAGATTTTAGACTGAAGTAATGATAATTTCATCATGCGATACTCCATTTGTGGTGAATCTAATCAAAGCTAATCTTTGTTTCCATTAAGTATGCTTTATCGCATGATTACTTGATGATTTTTATTATCGATAAAAACTGATGTTGTCAAGTACATGTGCTATAACTATTCATTAAAGTCTCTTAGAATGATATATATATATATATAATATTCTGTAAAATTTAAGTACTTGATCTTTGTTTTTAATACTCAAATATAGCTATGAATATTAATTGGAATTTCAAAAAAATAAGCTTAATTCTTGATGTTTACTAATTTTCTAGATACCTCCAATTAATCTGACATGCTTAAATTAATCATTAAGATAATATATTAATTATAATATGAGCATGAGACATTAATTTATTCCAAAATTGGACCAAAACAAGTGCATAATTGATGTGTGTCACAGGAAATCATTTCTTGATTACATAAAATAACTTCCTCGAGTATATGTAGAAAGTGAAAAAAGTCTAATACGCCAAGAAAATTAAAAATGAATATTTCAAAAAATTATACCAACTATATATTTTTTATATTAAGTATGTAACGAAATGACTCTGAAATATTTTTAATTAATTATCAACGAAACTTGTGAATTGTTAGTTTTAAGATAAATTAACTTATTAATTTCTCAAACGAATATCCTCCTATTATTAGTTTAGAAAATAGTTTACTGTGTCAAATTTATGGAATTTAGTTGCAGTGGTCCGTACAAAAAGAAGTGTTATTTTGAATTTTAACAGGAAGTCACACACTATTGTGAATGGACAATATATTTAACAGTGTCTAAAAAAACAAAGAATTAGTAATCAAAAATTAGTGAACGCTAAAAAATCTGAGTTATAACTATCCATTCAACTGTCAGCTCTGTATGCTTCACTGAAGTTGTTTCTTTTTTACTGTAATTTAACAATTTTCAAAAGTTAGCAGCTGCATTTATTTTCCACATCTGCTTAATGTTTCCTTTATTTAAATTTCTAACGGTTGATCAGAGTTCCTGAACAAAGTAAATTAAGTTAATAATTCAAATGTAATCATGGTATTGTTACAATACTTATTAAATTTGTAAATAAACTTCCTTTTAAGAAAACATTAACTTGTAAAAGTAAATCGTTGTAGTAGCTGCTGTACACCCTTTTCTCTAAAATATACTCATAAATTTTTCTCAATAATAGTAATCAATTGAGTCAAATGTAACATGTCATATGATTTAATTCATCGTCATCATTGAATCATGTTAAATATTGGACTGAATGTAATTTTAATATAATAATAGGCATAAAATATTTTATCCAAAGTAAACATGCTACAAAGTTTTAAAACACGTGTTTATTTTTCATGCAAAATAAGTTTTCTTATTTTCTCCAATTGACGGACTGAGCAATAATTTATATGGTATTGTCCCTCTGTCTCAAGAAAATCAGAAGCTTTATTCGAAATGATTATTTTATATTCTTACATTATTTGAATTCTTATTTTTTTATGGGTAACAAGTTTTCTATATTTTAAAACTTTTACTTTTTTAAACTTTTATTTTCTAAATTTAGGATTTTTCATTCAATTTAAACACTTCAGACATTAAAATATTTTCTGATCATGAAAAAAAATAATTCAGTTATTATTAATTTAATATAAAAGATTTTAGCAAATATTTAAAAAAATAAATGATAACTAGCTGTCTTCTATTTCGCAAATTATGATACATTTTCTAAATTTGTAAAATACCAAGTATTACAAGTTTTCGAGTTATACTGTTGAAAGATTTATACTGTTGAAAGATTTTTCAGCTTCTGACATTGAATAGAATTTTTGTAATTCATGCATTATCTTAACAAAAATTGCAATCCTGGCTTTGGCCGTTATCTATTTTATGTGAATTCTGTATTTATATTAAAGATTAAATATCTTACTTTAATGAATTAATGAATAAATTCTTGAGAAATACAATATAATTAAAAATTTATAGAACAAAAATATTGATCAATGTATTAATTTAGTGCAATTTTAAAATAATTGAATCGTTTTCAAATATTACATTTCAGAGTAAGGAAATATTAAGTTCTAATAATGTATTTTAAAGCTTAACAATATATCAACTATTTAACAGAATTTCTCATACAAAAATAAATTAAACTATACTGTACAATTTACTACCTTAACTGAAAAACAAAATATTATTCATCAATTAATCTTGCTCATTTTTATGAAATTCATTCACAGTTGTATTTAGAGCTACATTTTCAAATAAGATGTGTTTCAATATTTGATTTTTATGAAGTTTAAAATAAAAATTGCTATTCTAAACTTTCTATTCACAAATAAATTTTGGTACGTGATTTTGTAACCAGTTCAAGAAGTCCTTGGTATTTCTGTATATTTTTGATAAAAAAAATACAACAGTAATAAAATCTATTAAAAGCTTTATTAATTATTTTCCTTTTACAGTTGTATTAATATTACGTAATATAATTTATTATAAAAAGTAAAAATACATAAGATAAGCATAGTAATTAAACATTATATTGAATTATATTATTTTATCTATTGAGATGAAGACATTTTTATAAAATGTATTATATTTTTACAGCTTCTGTATGTTAGAATTGAATAAATAAATTTTTATTTAATATTTAGATATAAAGACAATTTAGTATATAAATAGTTACTGTGAAACTAAAGAACATTTTGGAAAAATACAATTGGCAGAAGTTAAAATACATCCATGGCATTAGTTAAATACATTATTATTTGCTTATAAGCTAACTTTAATAATTTATTTTAACTGTCACATATATATTTTCGTCTTTTTATAACATTTACAATGAATATTGAAAATATTATAAAAAGATGAAAATTTATATTTATATATATTTTCATCTTTTTATAACATTTACAATAAATATTGTTAAATTTTATGAAAAGATGAAAATTCATATTTATATATATTTTCATCTTTTTATAACATTTACAATGAATATTGTAAATATTATAAAAAGGTGAAAATTTATATTTATATATATTTCCATCTTTATATAACATTTACAATGAATATTGTTAAATTTTATGAAAAGATGAAAATTTTTATGTGACATTTAAAATACCAAAAACATTCAAAAAAAAAAGAACAAACACAAAATCTCATTGAGTGAGCATAGTAAACATAAACAGACATAATATAATTTAAGTTTCATATTTTTTCTTTTTCTTTCTTTTTTCAAAAAAATAAGCAAAAATAAACCTCTTACACAATAACAGTTTCAAATCTCAAGTACACAAGCCATTATTTCAAAAAATACAAATTAAAATGACAAATCAAAAGACAAACACAAAATTTTATCATATTTTTTCACAAATAAGTTTTAAAAACTTAACGTGTCTACACCATTTTTTTCCCAAAACGCAACACCAAAGTTAACATGTTCACTACACAAAAGCAAATATATATAGAATAATAATAAAATAGACAAACGCATTGTAGACAAACATAGATTAAAAAAATAAGCTATATATAAATATATATATATATATATATATATATATATATATATATATAAGCATTATGCAAAAGTAATCAAAGCATAAGTATTTACAATATAACAGTTGCAATATTAACATGCAATATAACAATATAAGCCAAACATTCATCACCGTATGCAAAATAATACAGACAAATTAATAACACATAACAATTATACACTTTATTATAAATGAACTTCTTAAAAAACATTATTAGACAAACGCAAATTGTTAAGTTGTCAATTAATCAAAATTGTTAAAACTTTGATTAATTGGCAACAAATATATACAAACACTTATACATATGCATATTCTCGTTATCATTTAATCATTAATCATATTCAATTGATAAATTTAAATAAATTCTTTTATAAATATTTCTCATGATAATGAATAAAAAGTAATAATGAATCTTAATCATAAACAAGCTTATTTCTGATTCCATCTTTTTTTCTCTTTTACATTTTAGCTTTTTTTAATATTCAAGCTTTTTATAAATATTTACATCATTCTAGATAACACGTTTTAATTTTAAAACAGAAGAATTTAGGTTAGCTCTAATTACTATTTTTATGATAAAGTTTTTATAAGAAAATAAAATTATCCAAAATCTGTGATACTTTCGCTTGAATTTAAATGAAGAAGTTAAAAAAATTCGTTAGCGTTAGACACAATTAAAAATTCTAGATGTATGCAACAAGCATTCTATTTGAATAGAAAAATGCTAAATAGTTATTAATTGTACCTTGATAAATATTAAGTATGGTTTGTGAAATTTCAAAAAATATATCCTCTTTCAGAAATATCATTTATTTACATGTTACTAAGCTTCTACTTGAAAACAAATTACATTCTCAAAATGCAACTTGAGAAATAGACTTTAAAATGCAGGAAATTAAATTTTAGTCATAATTTGACCGAACTAAAAAATGATCAGAATATATCACGTAAAAAACAGTTACGTCAAAACGAACATTACTTGAATAAGTGTTACTCAAATCTCTCTTTTTTAATGACTCACAATCATAGAAAGTTCTCAATTATCTACTAGATGTCTTAAAGAGCAATAAAAAAATCTTAAGTAAATTTAAGATAGAAAGATCCGTTGCTTCCTTTATATTCTAAAAATATGTTCAGAATAGTCGTTATTAAATAATTTAATGACTTAAAATTATTTTCGAAAATGTTTGGTTTACAATATATATTTTGAAAAAGAAAATGATATTGAAGGAAAAAAAAACATTTCGTTTGTTCATAAATAAAGTATTTTTTTGAGATTCAATTTTTTAAATATTTTTTCATAATGTTTAAATGAAATTATCCTAACCCTACAAAAAATACATGTGGTAATATGCCTTTCCTCTTGAAAACACAATATATGCCTTATACAATAAAAAACGAAGAAGTATATATCCTTGTTTTAAAATAATAATTTGAATAAATTAAATCCTTTCACCTGTACATAAATGCATAAACACCCTTAAAATATATATAGGATAAATATACAACGACATTGCTTTATATATAATAATAAAAAACACAGCAAATTTGCACTAAATCCAGCCATAAATATATACAGCAGCGTATATTTTCATTTCAACCGATAGAGTATATAAAATATACGAAACTTACCAGTTTGAAACATTTTTATCACAGTGCCTTTGTTAAGAGCGTATATATATACATATATAACTTTATTCAAATTATATGTATGCATATATATATATTACTTTCAAACATATAATACAATTATATAAACTCAGATAAAATATAATATAAATAACACACGAAAAATAATAACCTTACACCGTTTTTACACATACTTTCACCAATTGAGATTATTTAATTGAATTACATTTGATTACTTTCTGTTAGTATGAATAACCAAAACCAAAATACTATAAATGCTACAATTAATTTGATCGGAATTCCTTGGAATTTTCTCTTTCTTTTTCTGTAACCTTCTTTCCTAAGAGGAGCTTCTACTCTCTCCTTATAAGTTAAAATGGCTTGTCGAGCTCCAGACCACTTATGTGGACCTTGCAATCTATACTGATATGGTAAACTAGGTCCGAGCCATAAAGCCCAAAAAAGTTTTTGGTCTGTAAAAAACATCTTAAACATATTTGGTTTGGCACCGAATTGAGAAGTAATATCATCAATATATTCAATATAGTCAACCCTCGTTGTTAATCTATCTGACTTTTTGAATCTCTTAAGATTAATTTCATACGTTTTGCGAACTTCAGCAAACATTTCTTCGCATGAAGGAAAATTAACCTTTTTATTGATTAAAAGTGTTGCCCACCTACATTGGGATTCTCCCAAAGGAAACCCAGGGCCTAAAGGTAGCATAAATCCCAAGATTGCTAGAGTTGGATGAGGCAACTGAGCTGGATACATGCATTTATAAATATTTAAACAATCTCCATCTTTAGTTAGTATATCTGCATCCAAAAAGGGAAATTTCCATTGGTAACCAGTAGCCATTATAACCGTGTCAACTTCAGTTACTTTAGTTTCGTTTTCAAATACTACTCCACTTTCAGTAAAATATTTAATATTATTTTTAATGATAATATGGCCAGATATAATTTTAGATGGTAGTACATCATTCAAAACTGGATCTTGGGACCACACTGAGTGAGGTGGTCTGATGCTGTACAAAGAATGGTTGAATTTCATACGTTCCAGAATTCGTTCAAAATTCCAGCTGCTAAAAGAGAAGGGAAATTTGCGAAAGACAAAATCTGACCATCTTCTTAAGTAGCACATGTCGAATGGAAGACCATACGGGCCTAATCGGGGGAATACCCATGACCCGTTTCTGCTACTCAGGTATACCTGCAAATCAAAAGAAAATTTTATAGAACAAGATTTTATTTTTTGTCTGTGGAATTTTACAGTTTTATAAAAATTTACAAAATAATATTGGTAATTAATTTTTCAATGAAATTTGATTTATACCACTATCCAATACCTTAATCCATTACAAAAACTTTATAAATAAAAATAATTTTACTGCGCAAATTTTGAAATCTTGTATATTTTCTTAACTTTTTATCAGATACAAAAATGCTGAAATTTTCACGATCTACATTTCATTTGCGTTTTTATTTTGCTGTAGACAAAACTGCAACAATTTCTAAACTAAGGAAATTATAAGAATTGCTTGTAGCATTAGAACTACAGTAGTCCAGTGGGAAAAGTCATATAATGGATACGATTCTCTCAAGACAGAGGGGCTAAAAGGAATTACTTACGCCATCTTCTCGTAAACTTTAGTATCTTTTCACTGGTTTATTAGGGACGTTAGGAACGAAAAGTGCCAGAGTTCTGTGAATGGATTCAACATTTAACAATGGTCCCAAATAAAGGGGCAGTTGATGGACTTGGTAGATTCGGTTAGCATAAATCATTCAAAATAAATACAAGGAAACAAAGTTTATCCTACTTGTAATACGACAATTGTGATATTAAAATTTTCTCTGTCAACCAGTTTCGTAATTTAATGAAATGAATTAAAATTGAAGACTTTCTATGTTATAACTTAAGTATATTATTAAAAACATATCGTAAAAAAATTATTACAGTTAAAATTATAGAAAAAATATACTTTAATAATGTATCCACACACAAGTTGAGTTTCTTTTCATTCCGAATTGAAATTGCAATTAACTGAGTAATAATTTATTAAATAAATGAACTTTTGTTTGATATGGAATTTTGGTTTTGTGTTTTACATAAATAAATAAAAAATTGGTTTTTATATTTAATTACAAAATAATAAATTTCAAACATGATTTATTTTTTTTTAAAAAAAAATTAGAATTTTAATTTTTAGAATATAAAACAGCTGAGTTGAATTTATTTAATGGGACATTATGATCAATCAATTGATATTTCTTTCATATTTCATAGTTTTTTTGGTTTAAGAAATTTATGAGCTTGTGTGAATGTAACAGTAACGTGTTTTCAAATTTGTGAGAAGTAAAACTAATCACTTTACTGAAATAATAATATTTGATTTATTTCATTTGAAACATTTAAAAAATACAGCTCAATGGAGAATAAAATTCATCCAAAATTTATTTACTTAAAAATATTGCAATCTTACAACACTTAGTAAAACAGAATAATCTTCCTCTGATGACTAATATTTAAATAACGGGAATTTTGTTGTAAAAACAACAGAAATCAAAGAAGCTTTTATCCGAATGCTGAAAGGAATATGAATTTTTTAGTAGAAAAGATAACGTCTTTTATGATAAGCTATTTTCAGAGAATTTCTACTTATGAGAAAACAAAATCTTATCTGATGAAGAAGTTGAGAAATTAGTTTATTCGTGAAAAATATACACGCCTTTTTAAGGTTGAATCTTAAGATATTTGAAAAAAAATGTATTAATTTTTCAAAAATTTGATTAAAGATTGTAGGGATGCATAGACTCAAAATCTTTTATTAGAAAAAGTATGAGCCGCAGCAGCCTAGTGAGAAATAATGTTGCTCTCTTGCCTAAAAGGAAACAGGTTCTACTACTGAACTAGCCGAAGACCATCAGTCTGACGAAACCGGCGATCATTAAAATTTTTTGCTATACAATATCCCTATATTGGGGAAACGAACTGGTAACTAAATGGTCATCGCTCTAGTCTAACTCTACTATTACTATTTGCAATGGATAAGAATTAATATTGAACTTTATATTTTAGTTGAACTAACCTTTTGAAAGTGACCGTAGAATAACAAGGCAAACTTTAATTTGTGTAATGTGTAAGTTATAGAAATGTTGTGCTCTCTTAATTGCACATTTTGTCATTTATTTGCGATTAAAACTACGACGGATTTTGCTGTAACTTCAATTGATATAAATAGATGCCCGTTAAAATTAAATAAATAGAAATTTACTATAGCAATTTTGGTTAATAAACGTTTTAATTCAAGGAATTCTTACATCATTATTGACTTCAGTAAATAATTGTTTGATTTCGTCAATAAAATAAAAGATTCAATACTTCCCGTTTTTCAACAATGTTAAATAAATTTCTGCCCAGAAATATTTTGGAAAATGTATTTAAAAAGATTATAGGCGTGGAATGTTATAAGATTCAACCTGCTGAGAAAGAAAGATACACTTTCCAAATAAATTAGATATTTAACTGATCGTTTTGGTTGATTTTTATGTATCTTTGGAAAGTTATAAAATTACACCTTGTTTTTGAAATACTAAGGCTTAGTCGTTTTCTGTAATTCTTAGATTAATTCTCTTTATAACTTATGTTTCTTACATATAAATGTATGTTTGTAGAGATTCAAACTCAACTTAAGCTTTTCTATCCTTCGCAAAGAAGTTACTTTTGAATGAAAAACCAAAACTGAGCCAGGAGTGTATATAGATTTAAAAATGTACATCTATTCAAGAATAAACTATTTTGAGACAATGTAGTGGTCTACCTAATGGACGAAAGATGTTATAAGGCATGTTTTAATATTCACTACGTATTGTCGCCAACGAGGAAAACTTTTCATAGATGATGAAATGTATTTATGTTTCAACTGAGGAAATCCGGAAAACATCCAAGAATGCACTCGGCAAATGTGTATGCAGAAAATAGAGATGTTGCAAATACTGAATTTTAATAGAAAAATAAAACTAATTAGAAACCATAAGAAAGTGACTCAGATTTAGCCGCAACATAAAAAAATGATTTAATCAGTATGAGAAATAGAAAATGTACTCTTGATGAATAATTATTTATTTTTGTCTAGAATGTAATCGCAATTCATAGTCCAAATGTCATTAGATGAACATAATTTCAGAATAGACCATTGAGTTATTTACATCACAAAGAACAATTTTTAGTGCTCGTACTTCTTATTGGCTTTTAAACATGATCCTTTTCAAAAGCTTGTCCAATTAATGAATAACAGGATGACAAAATTACATGTTTTAGCCCTTAAATTGCGTGCGTAATTTAACTTCCTGACTGCAAATGTTAAGTTCATTGATTCTAACACATTGTTTAAAAGGAAGAAAAAATAAACTTACCTTTATATTAGCCTGAGTAGGTATGTAAATGCTTAAAAAAGAACTTCACTATTTTACTTTACAAACTGCTTTTGAAATTCGAAATTGCATTGATATTCATTTAAAAGAACAATTGAAAGCGAATTTTCAAGAACAATGAAAGTCAAAAAAAGGAATGGTAGATTTTTTCGAACCTTGTGCGTGTGAGGAAAACATTGCGCTAAATTGGCTTATTTCAAAGAAAGTAATTGGGTAAATCGTAAATTGCGCTAATTTTGTAAATTTTCGAGGTCAAAATCGTATTTTAACAAGAGAAAATAAGCATGAATCATACAACATTTTACTTCTTTTTCTATTTTTATATTATGTATGTATTTATATATATATTTCTTATATTTATCAACAAAACGCTTTTCTGAAAATAACATATAATAAAATCCAACAATTGATAGCGAATCAAAATGCATAGAACTACAGTAATGTATGCAAAATAAATTTACATGCCTTCATTTTTAGTTAAATAAATATTCTGGAAAAAATTTAAATAGATATTCTAACGTTGATGAGGAGTCAGAGAGAAAGAAGAAATTGCCTCCGTCGTAAGACTTGTTCAAGACCACCTTCTTGCGTTTTGTTTTCAATGTCAAACAGAATCTCAAATTCAGATGTCAACTTGACTTTATCTTCTGATGGCTTTTAATTTAAGAAAAATCGAAAGATTTGATCGGTATTGATTGCTTCCATTGAGAAAAACTTATCTGATATTTTCTTGGAATTTTGCAAAGATTTTACATATTTAGCCTCCATGTCGCTTGAAAATATAATTATTAACAGTGAACCAATGGGATAATTAAGCACTTTTATTTGGTTAGATTTTGCATAAAATATGTTTATTCTTCAGTAATAATGTCGCCTTACTCTTACGTACACGAAGATATTACTCGTCATATTAAGCTTTTTTCATTATTTCAAAATTATGTTTTTTTGTCATTTACATGAATTCCCGGTGTTGCACTAAAACACTTGGTCCTATTTTTACACTTTCTTTTAAGTACAAAGAATAAGAATAACACTTTGTCCTATTCTTTGTACATTTAATATTTCAGTTTAAATGTACAAAGAATCTAAGTTCTCATGCAGTTTTTTGCGTATGTTTTCTGTAGGGCGTTGTTATTTAGATACTCCTTATTTCGTACCTATTCATGGCTGTCACGCAATGCTTTTTCTCACTTTTTATCCTATCCTCCTTTTTGAGCAGTGCATATGCATTTTTAATAGAAAGAATAAATTTCAAATCAGCAAATAAAAATATGTAGAATATAGTATGCTTTTCCCCCAATCATTTCATTGGTTTTATAATTTCTAAATAACTTAATAAATCCTTAAGAACAATATCAGTGAGACAAAGTTAAGAGATTAATATTTTTTAATTAAACCTAAAATGTTAATGATTTGATGTTAAAATATGAAAGATGAGAAAAAGAAAGAATAACGCGATTATAAATTTACGGATAATAATTGCTTTGTAAAGTATATATAAAAATAACTTTGGAGAAGAGGTTTTATGAACTAAATAATAATCATATTTAAACTTATTTTTACCTGTTCGGCAACATTGCTGATTTCGGTAGCAGCATCCACTGCTGAACAACCAAACCCAACAACGACCACTCGTTCCTTCGTGAAGCTTTCAAATGTCCTGAGCAATTTCGAATGGAGAATTCTTCCTTTAAAATTTTCTTGCCCTGGGAAGGTTGGTATATTCGGATAGCCAAACTGTCCGCTACAAACAAACACTCCATCGTAAACGTCGGTTCTAATTTTGTTGGTCACCAAGTTCTTCACAGTGACAGCCCACTTCCCAGTAGTATCATAGTCGTCATTTTTGCGAACTCGAATGACTTCGGTGTTAAAAGTCATGTGCTTCAGGACATCGAAATGGTTGACATAATCGTGAATCATTTCAAAAATTCTTTTGTGTGATAGGTAGTTAGGGACATCTTTTGGTGGTGGAAAGTCGCTGATGGCGGACATTTCTTTGCTATTATTCGCTACAGTTGCTGATGTAATTGCAGCTAGTCCTAAGAATAAACAAGATCTTATATTTTTTTTCCAACATTAAAGAAACCGAATTCAAATATAGAAATTAGTTAAGAGACAAATAATTTTCTTTAATTTGCTGCATTGTATAAACATTGCTAACATATTTTTGTGATTTAAAAATAATAAAATAATTGGTAAGCATGTTTTTAGAATATGAAAAAAAATTGGTTAAAATAGATGCTTAAAGAAATTATGTATGTTAAAATGGTAACGTTTTCTTTTTATTTTAAAAATCAATGTCAAAATGTTATATGATTAAAAAATATTAAAACTGAACCCTAACTTTAATATTATATAATTTCACAAAGAAAAAATTTTGATTGAAAAAAGATTTAATATTTTATAGAGACAGATTTTAATCGAAACCTGAGGTTTGAAATTAAAAAATGAATATGGTAAAATTAATTTTTGGAATAAAAAAAGTTACTCAGAAAATCAGGCTCCTAAAATTTTTATAAAATAACATTCAATTTGATTTAGTTTTATAATGATTTATACTGTGTAAGTTTCATGAATTTTTTCTTACAATGAGTCATCAATTTAGAATATGAGAAGAATTAGTCGACTTTTTAATACATACCACCTGCTTTTGGTTGTTAACAAAAGTTCCGATCCTCATATCAGTTTCACTGCTATTTAATTAGTAATATTTTATGAGTTTTTCTTGAATTAGCAATTGTAATTATCTCAAGTGATATACCAATATATATGTTTCTATTTATATTTTGTTGGGGTTTCCATTGCCTAAAAATGCGATATTGCATCTTCATCGATATACAAACCGCACTATTATTGATTATCCTTCCACGGTACGAAAACATCGCAGTTATCAGTAACCTGACCTTTGGACAAAATCCCGAAAATTTTTGTCTCTAGTAGTCAGAAAAGACTAGATTTGAGATAACTGATTAAAAAACGCAAGATATAATACATTTGCTGGGAGGGAAAAAGGTTACAAGCTGCAGCATTTGTAAAGTAGTTACTGTAGCGGAAAAATATTTCTCCCCCGAGGGAAGCGCGTATCGCTAGCTGTCTTGCTGTGGTTGTCCAGGTTTTCAGAAGGCTCACAGACATGTCAGAACGGTTGAAATCTTACGACGCTTAGAGTATGTTGAAAGAAGTAAAACTGATTTCTCTCTGACATAATTAATCGTTTTGTTTTTCTGCAATTTTTGACACAATTTATCAACATAAAGTTAATACGCATTGTAAAATTTTATGCATTAAAAAGAATGCACATTTTTTTGGCAGAGTATCGGGTAATCATAAGCGACTTTACTGTAATATTATATAACCTTTCAATATTATTTTTTTTTAGATGTTTATTTGTAAAATAGAAATAAATATTGTTCTTCGAATTAAATATAATATTATAAAAAGTACTTTTGTAGAGTAAAATAAAGAATGGAATAGAATTTTACATGACAAAGCTAAAGGGAATGGGTCTCCCGCATCTTTTAGTACAGAACAATCGTAACCAAAATTGGATTCAAATACAGTATATAGCAGTATTTGATAAAATTTTAAAGAAATAAAAAGAATTTTATTATTTTCATATATTTTAGATTATTATTAAAAACATGAAGTTATAATATTCGTTTACCATCAACGTCATCTTCGTGATATCTCCATGTCCCGCCGTAAAATCCAGTCTTTTCGAAGCATACAGGTTCAATTCCTTCTTCCTTAAGAGTTTTGATGCTGCATATACCGCACACTCCTCCACCAATTACAGCGACTCGTTTGGAAAGTTTTCCCTTCATATTTGATCTAAATTTAAAAAAAATAACACTTGCTATTAATTGGATATAATATAATAAGAATATGTGTGAATACAGAAATTAAATTCTATACAAATCACTATTAAAATCATCTAGCGTTTATTCATTTATGCGTATATATATATATATATATATATATATATATATATATATATATATATATATATATATATATATATATATATATATATCATAAATTTATACAAGCCTTAAAGAAATTTTCGGAAGTATGGAAGGAAAAAAAATTTCATAGAGAGAATATGAATATTCAACACATCATTCAAAATTGAAACATTATTATTTTAAAAATCTATATTCCTAATTTCATTCAATTACATAGTTTAAAATGCTTAAAAACAAAAATCTAAACGTATTTCTTTATTTGGCGTCATTTTTTGTGAAAATTTATTTTTAAACGATTTTCCAAAAGACATGCAGTGGAGGTAATTTCAACGTCCATCAATGTCAAATGCCTATATTTTCCACAAAGGAAGACTAATGAGGAAACCACACTAACTGAACTTAAGGTCAGGTAGAAGAAAAGCAAATTTTTGTGATATAGGCTTGTGAAGTGTTTTTTCTTTCTTTCTTTCTTCAGAATCGGAGGGGAAGCATTTATTTTCATACAAATGTTGTAGACAAGTCATTCTAAAGAATAGTTGTGCAATAAGTAATAGCTTCAAAATAACTGTTTTTTTAACATCTTACTAACAATAAAAGATAATATTATGCCAACAAAGGATTAAATAAACTCCTAATTGAGTTATTTTTAGGAGATTAATCTTATTCTCTCTCTAATTTGGTTAAATGATGCGTACTTGAGTTTATATAAGTATATGATAAAAAAGCTCTTTTGTTAAATTAATAAATAATTTAAATTTGAAAACTAATGCAAACGTCATTGTTAAATGATATTTTCAGATGAAAAGAGAATCACACAAAGTTCAAAATAATAATAAAGTAGGAATATATATATATATATATATTTATGAATGATGTTTAATTAGTTTAGTTCATGCTTAAAAATTAGAATACTTGCCGTGCTTATCCTTAAAAAAATAATTTTCTATTCAATGTTTTGTGTTAACGAAACGTTCTATTTTTATAGAATAATAATAGAAGGTTTACTTAAATAATTATTGAAAAGTGATTAAATTCGCTAAATAAAATATGCGACTGAAGTTGTTACGGTTGTATCAAGAATGTACATAGTTTATATAATAATTGATTTAAAAATATATGATAAAATATTATAGCCCGATAGCTATAGTTTCAGTTATAGCAGTTCCATTGAGATTATTTAAAGCTAAATTTTGTCTAACATTATTCTTGAAAGTCATTTAAACAAGGTTATAAATTTTGCTCACGTAAATGCAAATGATTTTAACGAAGTTTTCCATGTTACTTTATTTCGTGTGGTATATTTTAAAGCTCCTTATACAAATTAGTGAATAAGATGTACAAGAAGATATATTTATTTCAAAATAGTTTAACACTTAATACAGACAGAGTAAAATAAAACTAAAATAATTCTTTTTTGTTTTAGAACTCAATCTGCTTTTTCAAATTACAAATAATATCTTGAATTATAATTTATTTTATATTAGTATGATTATATATATATACACCCAACATAAGAAACTTCGAAGAAGCCTTATTTTACATGCGCATATCAAATGCCTAACATTTGTGATTCTTCGTGCAAAGAGGACTCATTTGCAATTGAACTTTTTAAGTTTTATTTGGAAGAATGTTAATCGCATTTGATAAAATGCGAAAAATATATAAAAAGTTTAATCTGTTATTAAATCTCTTTTGAAACCATTAAATCCTTTTATAAAAATAATCTTATCAATATTTCATGAATGAAATATTATCAAGAAATATTTTTGTCAGAAAAAAAAAATTTTGGAAATATTTTGAGGAGATAGAATTATGAATTCATTGCATTTAATTAAAAAAAAACATTTTCTTGTATTCTTATTTTAATATAAAGTAAGAATTAAAAAGAAATGTGTGAAATATGAAACCCGGTGAAATTATTTGAAATAGATAATTTTTAGTTTTTTCAATAACTGTAGTGCAACTATTAAAAAATTTTGAAATTTGATGTAAGGCATTTACACTAGAATCCTGATATTGAAAATTCCGGAAATATTTTCTTTATCATTTCAGCTAACAATGACCAAGAACTAGAAAATTTTACACATTATAAAGATGTAGGAAGATCTACGGGCCTTACAAGCTTAAGTATAAGAAAAAATATAGATTGCCCACTTTATTTTTTAAGAAATCTTACTAATTTTTCTAGAATTCACGAGAATTCTTTGGAACACAAAATTATGTATCTTGCTGAAATATGTATTTAAAATGTTTGGAAATGTATTGTTTGTAGAATGGAAATAAATCCTCACATGAAAAGGAATTTTTTTATTTAAACAGACCAGATGAAAAATATCCTGAAAATACTTTCAATTCATCAAAGTCCTATTTTTATAATTCTCAATTAATGCCAACCACGATAAAACATGTCATTATGTACAATTTTGTAAAAATAACAATTCACACTGAGAAGAAAAAAACTTGAAATTCAATTCCCGTTACTTTATTATCGATTATTTATCTTCACTTTACTTTATTATTGATTACTTTACTTTATTATCGATTATCAGTTAATTTCTATGTTTTATGATTTTAATTATAAATTTTGTGAACTGAAATCTTTACTCCTATTACTAGCTAAAGGTACTCACATGAGTTTCACAAGTGACTCATATGATTCAAGATGAACAGTTGTGAAATTATAATCATTACGATTAGAGAAATAAAACTTTTCTCATTATCTCTAATCAAAAAATGTTTCTTTTACCTTTCTTAATTTATGTATAAAACGTTTTAAGTTTACATTTTAAAAACTAATGCTAGAAATTTTCAAGTATGTTATGATTTAATCGAAAATTTTCCACTGCATTTGCACTAACTTACAAATTTCATTTAAGCTTCATAAAGTAGTTCAATTAAGTATTAGTTGTTAAATAAAACTTAAAATTAAATAATTATAAACTATTATTGTTCTTTTGGATAAAATATTATAGTAGTATTTAATGAATTTTATTTTGGCTAGAGTGGTAAAAGTTAACAAAAAAGTGCGTGATTTGTATTTAAAGTAACAATTTTTTAAATTAACCTATGTTTCTCAAAATATGCGCGCGAATTTGTTCATATTTATAATATCAATAACATTTATAACTAATACATTAAATATTAACGTATTGGTGACTTGTTAAAAATTTATTTAATAATTTTTGCTTAGAACTTTATTTGTTGAAGCACAAGGCATTAACTCTTAAAAAGTAATGATTATTTCGTTAGTTTACAGTTAACATTTATTTTTTACCTACATGTGCTTTCTAACTTTAAAGACTAAAAATATACTATCCAATAACATTTGAAAATTAAAAATGAATTTATGTATATAATGCATTCTACGATAAGTCATATAGTTATCTATCACACAACAACTTTCATTCATGGCTATTTGTAAAGAACACAAAATTAGTATGAGTTTAGTATGAGTTCGAAGTTTTTCAATAAGTTGTTAGCAGCGTATATTCAGTATTAAACTAACCTTAATATTTTACTCTTGGGATTTCAGTAAAATACATCTAGTAATAATTAAATAATGTGAATATAGGCTAAGACTCGCAGCTTTTTCATATAAGTTTAAGTATACTTATTCACCGCAATATTATAATTTTATTTCAACATACGTTAATGATAAATTTGAGCTATCTCAGATTCAAATTAAAAGCATTCAATAACTATTTAAAAATTCAGTTTAATTAATAAGTCTCATTAAAAGTTTATAATAATCGTAAAATCATAGAAGAATTAGTAAGAACAATACTAGAAAAAGTTAACATTTTCGGTTATTTACATGGAAGGAGACAGAAAAGAATGTGAAAATGTTTAAAGTATAAAAAAAAAGTTACCTTTCAACTAGTTTTTTATTTTTCCCAACGCAACCGCGCAACTGGTTGAGAAGCAGCGATCACAACATCCCCTCTATTCGGAGGAAGGAAGAAGAAACCTTATGAGAAAGCCACTTTAGATCGTTTTGACCAAACTGTAGTTGGGTCGGCCTTTTGACTGGCGCAGCGACATCTTGTGCAATAGACTTGAATTAATGCCCCCTCTTTCGGAATCTGACGATAATCCAGATATCGAATTAATTATCTGTTGTTTTTCTCGTACAACCGGCTTAGCACTGCTTCGCGCACTTTTTTTCCCCCTCGCCTTTTTATAATTTGCTCTTTTATTTCGCGCGGTACATTCTAGAAATAACGAAATGAGAATTTCACAACCTAAAAGATATTTTTTATAACACATCATCTTTCACGCTCTTTTCATTTAGCAAGAGTTCAATGATTTGGTAATTTTCTTACTCCTGTAATTATTTTCTTGTTTGATTTAAAGACGTTTGAGTAAAATTGCATTAACCATGACACCGGATTACAATTTTCTCAAAATAAAGGATAATTACTATCAAGTTTACATTTTATTTAAACTTTATTTAATCTGTTATACATATTGATTTCAATATACAAAGTGTAAAATCAGAAATAAAATAGCTATCTAAACTACTTAATTTAAGAGTCGTATTAACTAGTTAATACCTGATTATATCAGTTAAGCTATTTAAAATCAATCAATTCTATTTACGGATTTTACTCGTATTGAATCATAAATGATTCTTAGCTGGGTGTATGAAGAATTTTTCATGTTTTGTAATTCCAAGGCATCTGTCAGGGCAACTAAGAGGCCTATCAAAGGTCAACTTTTTAGATGGCGAAACGACTGGAACACGTACGCACTGGTTTAAGAAAAAAACCCCAGCCTTAAAATAACTTCCAGTATAAGCTACCAAGATTCATATATTATTTTTCTTTAAATGGGAAAAGGAACTTTTTTTTCCAAACTACTGCATCTTCTCAATTGACTTCTTAATTTTTCCTTAGAGTAGTAAAATAATAGTGTAAAGTTTAGGTAACATTTTTTTTTAATTCCATCTGCAAATAATTTTGTTTGAAATCAGGCTAATAGAAGCAATAGTTAGAGATAGCAAACTTAACAGTTTAACATGATACGATACACATTTAAATACGCTTACATCTTTAATAATTGGAAAGTATATTGACATAATTCATGAAGAAAATATTAAAACTGAAATGTAATACATTTTCATTATTTATATCATAATCTAAACTTTTTCTTAGTTTTAAAAATTAAAATTTTGTTAAAATTCAATTATGTTACAACGATTTCATTTTTTTAGTGGAATTGAAATTATTTTGTATGGAAAACTATTTTTCACCTCTATATTATACAAATTTAGCCGAAAGATTCTAGTACCGTATTAAAAACATTCTTTATGTCTACATGCGTTGTGTGGACAGAGTTACTGTAATACAACAACTTTATAGTAGTAAAAATTCCATAAATCACTGTTTAAAAATAAAAAGTTAAAGGTAAGATATTAATTGCGCGTAGTTTCACTGTAGCATTTTTAATACACAGGACATAATCCCATTTTTTTTATCAAATAGATATCTTTTTATGTTTTATGTATTTTGTCCATATATATTTTTTGTATACTTATATACCACTTTTTGATCGGTCAGTACACAATTTAATACAAAGCAAGTGAATAAATATTTAAATCAAACTTGAAAAATTCAACTAACACTATTAATACACAGGACATAATTTTTAGTTTTAAATGTAAGAAAATGTAAAATGAATAAATTTTGTGATAAATTTCATACTCTACATTCATTTTTCATTGAAAAACTTTTTTCTAGGCAGTCAATAATCTCAATATATGGCACCTTGAAACAAATTTGTGGTAACGTATTAAGTGTTTCACTTTGCATAATGTTGATTATCATTTTAAAATTATTTAGATGTGTTAATCAGATAAATTAAATATAATACTAATAAGATTCTTTTAAAATCAATATATTTTTTTAATTATTCTATGTGCAATGCACATAATAAAGTAAATAATATAAAAAAGTTAATTTATTAAATACTCTATGCATTGCTTTATTTTACCGATAAATTGAAGCACAAAGCTTTTGTAAAATTTCCTTTTTGAATAACCCCAGCTTGAAACTGTTGAAAAGCATTTCGATATTCACAGCGTAATTTTACATTCAAGACGAATTTTTCTTAGATAGTGTATCATTTCCACGTGTCGCAAAGGAGAAAGCCTGGAAACTCCTAAGCACCCACCCCGACAGATGTGCATGCAAGTGGCAGAAGCGTAGCTTTCGTATGTCGTTCGTTCGGATCTAGATCTATGCTTAGTACCTTTCAAACTTTTCTCCTTTGCGACATGCAAATACAGCCTACTATCATTATACAACTCCTGGAAAGCATTTCGTGGTATATCTTTAAATGTTTAAATACTTTTTGACTGTTAGACTAAACATTAAACAATGTTAAAATATATAAGGGTAGGATTTATATATCTCAAGGGATGAAACCTTGAAAACTCCCAAATATCTATATCATCAAAATGACTCACCCCCCATAAGATCTTTTTCATCTATTTATTTAATTCCCGAAACATAATCTTGCTTCTTTGCATATTGAAAAAAAGTTGAAATATTCCCAAGAGAAGAATTATTTTTAAGGTATAAAGATTAATAGCAAAAATATTTATTATATCTGTAACAGACAGAGAAATACTCCTGACAAGAAATTTAAGGAAAGATCTTGCTTACCATACAAT
>JAPDSC010029807.1:335711-350978 GCA_026290005.1 Latrodectus geometricus | reverse complement strand
ATATACACGTTTTTGTAAAATTTGTAATATCATGTTGGAATCAACAGAACCCAATGTCCTAAGTCAGTATTTCCAGTAGCCACCATAATCTATAATAAGGTCTGCTATACTTTGTGACATTCAACTAAATAGATTTTGAATATATGCTTTGAGCGTTTCATACATTTTGTATGTTCACCTGAAATTCCTCTGTGGAAGCTAGAAGACGATGATTAAGAGCAGACCACAGAAACCCCTCATATGTTCAGTAAGCCATATATTCCGTGAATAAAAAAAAGCTGTATGTTTTCTGCTTAAAAGATATCTTGAATATTATTTGCCATTTATGAATAGCTATCATTCTGTTGAAAGTTGTCTTTAAAGATGCCTTGAAAAGGAACGATTTTACCGTTGTATATATTGCTGATAAGATTATAAACAATTCTTAGCAGCTAAAATCGTCTATGAAACGCAATCGCATCCCAGACCATTAATTGGGTTCATCCTTTATGATGTTTGATAATATTCTTCGGAAGTAATTGGTAATCGACGAATCATCTAACACGAATTTGGCCATCATGGTTTCACAGATTAAAGTAAGGTTTGATAGAAAAAAATCACATGTTTGATAATCAGCTCTCAAATTTCTATGTTCATGAACTCATTGTAGCCACAGGTTTCTAAGGTTTGGCATCGTGGTTATCGTGTACAAGGTATTACCCTATGCACAGTACATGGAGCAATAGACATCGACAAATTGAAGAAGTAGAGAGTCATACACGTGTAACAATAGTCTAACTACACGTGTAAAAATAACCACTAACTGTCTAGATGAAGCTCTATAGTCCGTCATCACCATGTGGTCGATCATTTCACGTTGATATCATTACAGTATTTTCTAACTGCTAGGCTCTCGCTGGCCGTCCATTACTGAAGTCCTATCACTGTGTTGTTGTAATGCAATATAGAGTTGCTATTGCATGAAAAAAAAAATACTCCTTCATGACAGATTTGGATTCTAAAAGTTGTTAAAATGTCACACGCTTTCATTGAGGAGATATACTTATGTTTTACCTAATGTTTACCAAAAATAGATAACTATAGACTAAAGTTCCGTTACAACCCTCTTTCCGCAGCGTTTCCTACGCATCCGTTGTGACTCTAAAACTGTAATCATTTGTATGAAACACTATAATTTCCCTTTTCTCTAAATTTCAGCTCAATCATATTATTTCTTCATGCTACTGCATTTTTATAAACGCTAATTTATCAATATATGGGACTTATATGAGTATCTAGGTATGCACATAAACTTATATCTATAAATTAAAAATATAAAATATTTAGGGGAGAGAAGTATATGTTAATAGTACCAAAATTACACATCACCGTCTCAGTTCAACCGTAAAAAGTTTACTTTTTCCTTAGATCTCTCTTCTAAATCTCATTTCCTTTGTCTGCCATTTTTTATAGTATCACAATGGCTTGGAAAGATAACTATCAGTTGACAAAATGCCTGAGAGTATGGTGCATGACCTAACGGTTGCATTTTCCTTGAACAGGATGATCATCGTTAACACTGAAAAATCAGAGTAGATGTTAGACTTAACATGTACTTTAATATGATGAACAGTGCTAATGTAACAATTTAACTGAATAATTTGTGCTCAGATAAAGCTAAATTATTATTCAGATGAATCGCTTGCTTGAAAATCAGTTATGGTATTCATGGTGTCCCTTACCAGGAAATGAGGGTAAAATCTGTATATAAGTGAGAAAGGTGTCTAAAATGTATTTATAAGATTCAAGATCAAATGATATATCATTCTTCAATATTTTATGTATCATTTCATTCGCACATTTTCAAGTATATTGATAGCTTGGAATCGAAAGTGTTGAATTACGTGATTATAATTCAGGAAATATTTTATATTCTATCTAATTTAAACATATTTCTCACAGCATTCAACTAATAACATTTTGTATTATTTGACATAAAATAGTAATATTTCCTTATCGAAATTATAAATCACATGATCCAAAAACGCAGTTATTAAAATATTAATCCACTTCAAATATATTCCATAAAAGTTTCAGTTTAAGAAAAATTTTGAAAATATATATTTCATTTAGTTTATAAATAACTTGATAAAAATTTATTAAGTCATTGACAAAGTTCCTTTTTGATCTTTTAAGCCAAAGTTACTTGTCATTTAGACGTTAAATTATTTTTTTATAAATCATAAAAATAATTAATTTTTCCTTTTACTTTTACCATTATTTAAGCATACATTTTGCAATCATTTATTAAAAAAATACATATTTTTTACTTTAATTATTCACTCTCATTAGCAAAACCAATTAATAACCTTTTAAAATTTATTGTTTATTTTTTATACAATTTTCAGAGATTATGTATTTTACGTCTGTATTTCATGATTGAACCTTGAGCTGACGTTAGCTACATATGATATCATCGACCTACGAGCTTACAGTTTTCATTTGGTTCAGGATCAAACCAGGTAATTTCCGCAACAAGAAAAACCCGTTTATTTATAGATCCAAAATGCTTAAAATTTAAGTGTTCTTTAGTTTATATAAAAATAGAAACGTACTTATTATATGCGACATAGTTCTCATTTTGATATTTCACTATTTTAATGTAGAATAATAATATACCTCATTTTTGTAGGAATAATTATTAGATTTTTAAATACTAGTCTTATTTATTTGCAAGAAGAAAACAAAATGATTGGAGTTACGAAGGTCTAAGACATTTACGCAATTTTTTCCAATAAAATACGTGGAAAACTTCTTGAGAAACAAAGTACTCATTACTTAAGATGAAAGTAAAATCACACTCTCTAACAACAACGAAACAGTTGCAAAATGCTCAAATTGACATTTTTATTTTTGTGAATAGTTAAGACGTAAATAAACATTTCACTTTTCATGTGCAATACAGGAGCAAATTACCTAACTTGATAAATAGATTACTTTTAAAACTCATTATTTATGACGTTCGATCAACACAGGTTGTTTAAATAATTTAAGAATACAATACATTCTTATGTTCCAAGAATCATGGTATTCATCTTAAAGAAAATAAAAGATGCATCCTTGTGAATACCGTGACAATTCTTTAAATTATCACTTTCATTCCCTATTTTAAATTTCTAATTGTTTGAGGATATTTCCTTCCTGTAAACTACTGTTTCTTACATCAATGCAATTTGCATACGTCACTTGCCTTAATGACACTCTTGCTAGAAACTATATGCAAACAATTCCTTTAAAAATATGTAGACCCGTATTTTAAACTCATGTGTATTTTTGTAAGGCTTATATATTTTGTCAATTCTCACTTCTATTTACAGCATTTAAAAAAAATTAAAGTAAATGATTTTTATCCTATTGACCCGAAACCCATTTATATTACTTATTTCGGAAATCAAGCAACCAATATATGTCAACTTAGTAATCAGAAAAAGTAAAAATCTATAATTATTAATTTTCTTTAACTTATTATAAATCATACTAAAATACAGCATATTACATTAATGAAATTTGTGTTTCCTTATAACAAGAATATCACGGTGACGATTTGAAAAATGTTTTTTGAAACAGATTTTTATTTATACTGAAATATTTTATTTAAAACTATATTTTCATAAGAACTTGTGTGTATTTTAAAAACAATATTTTAAAGTTATTTCATAAGCTTTGCTCAAAAGAATGAAATGCTTTGTCAATAATTGTAACCGTAACCTAAATACTTTTACATTATTGTAGTAAAAAATATTATGTCATAATATTAATTCATATGAATTACATTCTTATTTGTATTTGTAAATTAAATTGACACAAAACAAAATATTTTCCCTTAAAATTGTGACTTACAAAGTGCATTCTTACTTAATATAACAACATTTGTTACATTTTATAAATTGAATCTCACAATATATAACAACTTTTGACTTATTACATGAAATATATATATAAATGTATATTTATTAATATTATGAAAGGATAAGCTTTAAATTAAACATTAAATAACTAATTTAATAATCTTAATGAACTATATTGTTCAACTCTTATATAAGTATACAGAAGTAAATATTACCATGTCAATTGTATTAACTTAGATGGAAATACTATGTTTTAGGTCTTTCTCATGAACAGCTTGAAACAATGAGCAAATTATCTAACAAATAATGGATTTTCAATCAATCAATTAGTTATTTTCAGATGATTTTATTATTAATGTGAAAAACATCACAATGCTTAAGTACACAAGCCTTGCAATTTTATGATGATATAATACGTTCCTCTATTATATCATCATAAAATTGCAAAGGTCTAATTTTTTAATATTAAAATTCAATTAAATATTAAGTTAAGAGCACCTGGAAATAATATAAAACAATAAGTAAATCAAGGATTTAACGCTTTGAAGTGGATAATTTTTCTCACATTTTGCAAATTATTTTATTTGGAGGGATGATTTTTTTAATAACCATTCAATTGTAATTGTTTTTACAAGTCAATTCTTTTTTCTTTTTTTTTTTTTAAATAAAAAGAGTGATAGAATAGCAAAAACGAGGTGAAATTACATGATTAATGATCCCTGAAATCAGTCAGTGTTTAAAAGTTCCAAGCAAGAAAATAACAATTTTGAGGTTAATTACATACACACATTAAAAGTATACAAAAACTCAAGTTATTTTTTTGATCACATCATCCTATTTATCAGATACTATTCAGATTCTTTATGGTTTTTACCATAACAATATAACAAAAGAAGAAACGAAATCAGCGATCTATTTCCATTACTTTTAATTAAAATAGTTATTTGGGTTATAATTTTGATTGCTTACAATTTGATTATATAACATATTCATCTTAATTATAAAATATATTATTCTTGGTTTATTATAAGATAACTTTATAAATTAATGAAGGAAAATGTTTTTGTTTAAGTAAAACTAACTTTTATCAAATGTATAACATTATTAATAACTAAGTTTTATTTATTGATTTTAAGACGCTCCAAATAATTCTCATTTTATTTATAGAAAAATTGTTTTCCGCTCCACTGAAAGAACTTTCAGTAAACTTTTTTTATAACACATTTTTTTACTTAAAAAAAAAAAAAAAAAAAAAAAATCAGAGTATTACCTCAGTGAGTTTCTCCACGGAATTCCATTCTCCACCAAGCTAAACAAAACAACTCATTTCTTTCCCAGATTGTCCAATCAGTTTGTGTCGCAGGTTTTGCCAAATAACCTGAGGCTGCCATTGAATCCCAAACAAAATAAGGAAGCTGCGTGCCGAGACGAAGATCCTGTTTTTAAAAACAGCATAATTCGCCTCACGCGCGCATTTCGGCCAAGCGATGAAAAGATTGGAAGGAGGGTCGATCAGAGTTAACTGTGTCAAGACTAGTTCTTTGGAACGATTTTTTCCAGATTGTAATTCAAGTTCATTCCTTACCAACCAATTATAGAAACAATGACTTCCTTTACAAAAGATATCTTTTAGTTCATTTGATATCATCGGGGTTCAAACATCAAAATATTGGGCATACTGCAAATAAAAATTTTTGGACTTGATTTTTTTTTTCCTTTTTGCCACTATACTTTTTTTCTCACGAGGAACAATATTAAACATTTAAAATTTTTCGATTACATTACATTTTATTCCATTGTTACACAAAGCAGCCTGGGGTGAAAGCCGTCTTTCTATTACACGAAAAATTTGAGTTGCATATCCTAAGTGATAAACATCATACTAAGAAACCCAATGTGCGTTAAAATGTTCCATTGCTTTCAATATGCTGCTATAGTAACGGGAAGAAAAAGCAATGGTATCTACTCAGACGTCGACTGCGTCATTTGATCATTGATTAGATCAATGATAGTATAGATTGTGTTGAGCAGCCAGTTTCTATTAATACATATAGACATTCAAAAAATACACTGAAATAACATTCCAAATTACACAATATCTTTCCTTTTTTTGTAATTAATAGAAGTTGAATAATAATTATGAAAATGTTCGTGCCATTCAGTTAAAAGTATTTTTTAAGAATTAAAAAATATCGGTATTAAAAGGCTTGAGAATGATTGATATTTATTGTTTATTTTATTCATATATAAAGATTACTAATATTAAAATTTGACTTTCCACTGATTTATGATTGACATATTCCAAAGATAGAATCATTGAATTTAATATTTTTGGGATCCATAGTAAGGTGTGCCAGTGCTTAGATTCCTCTTTCAGTAAGCAGGCCCTGGATATTAGAAATATATATGTTTTAATTACTTAGCAAAATTTTTCTATTCAAAATAAAAAATTTTGTGCTCTACTATGAAAAAAAGAACAGATATAAAAATTTGAAACTCGATATATTAGATTAGTAATTTTAGTGGAGATTAAATAAAATAAATTATGTGAAAAAAGAAATATATAGAGGCCATGAAAATTAGATTTTTATTTAATTTAGGTCTATTCATAAGATATGACTACACTATAAACATACATCCCATTAAAAATAATAATGGATTTCTTTAAAAAAAACTTATATTATTCTCTCGTACGATAAGGAATTCTAATTAGTTGACTTAAGTTTTATTAGTAGACTAAGACATATTGTTTTTATACTTAGCAGAGAGAGATAAATAACAGGAAACTAATACTTATCTACTAATTATAAAAACAATTCTTAAAATAATAATCACAAAGTTTAAAATGATTAAAATTTGCTCATGAAGCACTTAAAAAAAAAAGAATTAAAGTATTTTTTAAATAATAGTAGTCCAGTTTTTATTTCAATTCCTCATTTTTCTGAAATCATTTTAATATGTTTTTTTACGTAATAAAATATTTAATATTTTAAACTTTCATATACAATAAATTTATATTTCAGACCACAATAGACAATTATATTATTATTTAGTTAAAAAAAAATTATTCAACTTTTCCATCCAATGAAATGTCCCACCCAGGGATTAACTGTTCCTTTTAATACTGAGACTTAATAACTTTTCCCTTTAGATTAATAACAGCTATATATATTTACAAATTTATTTAATTATAGTTAATAAGGCCTCTTAAAAGTTTCATTTGAATAAAATATTTTGTGAAGTAATTTTATTTCTATGTGTTAAATGATTTTGAAACTGAAATGCGAATATTTTTCATATATTAAATAATTGGATTATTAATTAACATGTTAGAACTTGCAGTATAACTTAATTTTTAATAAATCCATAAATATTTTTCCATGTGAAATCTCTTTTTCTGATTTTTTTTCCAGGTTAACAATTATATTTCTGAATATTCAACAATCGAAGCCACACTAAATATGCACATCTATTATCTAACTAAACTACTAATGAATCAATGCAATAAAAATAGCCTCTAATGGATAAATACCAAATATTTTGCTAAGTAAATACAGATAAAACAGTCTTTTATGAAATACCTAAAATAACTGGAGGGTTATTTCTCAAGAACAACTTTTAAGAGACCCTGATATCTTATTATCTCTCACAGGAATGTGGGCATTCAACTTTGTCTCGAGGGGATTCATGAAACATTTCGGCAACCGTCAATTACAAACTGTGTTTTATTGATAAATGTCGTAAGAAAAAATGTTCTCGATGTTGACTAGCCTAGAATAACAAAAATGTGAAAAATAGTTCTATTCCTTTCTATAAAAAAAAATGGAGTCTATAGCGGAATAACAATGAGAATATTCTGTTGCACAAAGATTGAACACACGCGACATTCGCCTCTGCTGTAAAATAAGGCTCTTGAGTAATCTCTTCCCCCAGGAAGATACTACCTCAGAGGATGGTCATTGAGAGGCTGATTATGGGTTGAATGAACCGAAGGAACCGGTTTCGGTCAGGTCAGGAATAACAGATGATCTAAAGCTATAATGGACTCTTGAATTGCAGGGATGTATTTCGCCAGAGATCGAGAGCATCAACAACTTTATAATAATAAATCTCTCTTCAAGCCACTTATTTCGATTTTTTTGTGTGTTTCTGATGTACTCGTGAAAAATTGATTAAAATTGTTAATATAATAGACGTAAAATATTGCTCATTTTGTTTTGAACTGCAATTTATTTCTAATGAAAATTTAATTTAATGCAATGATCATTATATGCACGCTTGTTTTAACTTGTTTTTATATTTTCAATTTTATCAAATAGATTATCAGTTGAATAGTTATTTTTCCCTTTATTCGTTGTAACTTCTCTTTTTTTCATTCTTTCGCGCAAGTAGCTTTTTAATATTTTACTTCAAACTTAATTACACCTATTCATTATACACTTGGTGTAAAATCACACGTCTGGGAAAATTATCTGGTTATTTAGCTACAAATTCTTATTCATAATATTTTTCAAGGGCATTAGGTTATAATAATGAATAAAATTTATATCTGATTGTTTTCAAGTATTTAATAAAGCATACAGGCTCGTTCACAATTAAGTTAACACTATATAGAGAAAGAATGATATTAATTTTTTACTAATATTCTACAGTTGCCTGGGATTCCAGATTAACTACTTATTCAAGTCTTTTTAGGTCTGTAGATGAGACTAAAAAGACACTATTTGTACTGCAAAATTCAGTCAAAAATAAAAGAATGCATTTTTATCAAGTTATTACTCTATAGAAAAAAGAAAATCAAAAAATTCAGGAGAAATTATTTTTTAGTTACGGTCAATCTGCAAATCTACGATAGTAACTCATACAAAAATTAAAGAAATGAACTCGGGATTTTAAAATTTTTTTATCCTCAAAAGTCTAATTATAAGAAGTGTCTAAAGCAATTTTGAAACAAATTTTTTCTAAAATTTAATGAAAAGATATGTTTTTTAGAGGAATAATTATTGTTGCATGCAAAAAGAGATAAGCAAAGAGGAAAAATGTGAGGAAATATTTTTTTTATAACAATGTTTCATTAGGGAAGTCGACTTCACGTGAACAACTTCTTTCTTAATGAAAAAATAATTTTCTAAATCGGTCACATAGCTAATTTTATTTTATCTTATAAAAGATAAAAAAATTGAATTATGAAATAGAATTCCTTCAAAATTATTTTTGTACAATTATATTCACAATAATCCTATTTGTAACCAGTGCGAGGAACCAGAGTTGCCAACACGTTCTCGCGCTTCTCTCATTCAACAGTTCGTGAAATCGAATCCCACCAAGGCAGTAAATAATTTTTTTAATTGTTCGGAGTCCCCTATGAAGGTAAATCCGGGTTGATTTGATCCTCCTGTGAAAAAAGTAATCCTAAGGTGACAAAAAAAAAACACACATACAAACATGATTATTTAAATATATAAATGTAAATTTTCAAAAACTGACTTATTTTATTTTATAAGAAAAAAACTCCCTGGAAGAAAATGAAATGATTCACAAAGTTATTTTTGTATCTCCTGTAAATTTATTGCGCTTTTTCAAATTAATTTTTTTTTAATCTTCAATAATTATACAGATAACTAGAAAATGAAAGCAGGATTTATCCTTTAAATCTGCTAATATCAGTTACAAAATTTGCAATTTAAAGTAATTTTAAAACATATTTCTTTTAAAAATTATGCAAAAGCTAAAATATTTGGTCAAATTATCATTATATAAGAAAGAAAGCAAAGAAGGAAATTCCCATAAAATTATTTGCATTTATATTGAATACAACAAGTTATTGAATCCAGGATTGATGAAAAGTTTCGTGACATCTCGCCTAAAAAAGAAAATTATCAGTATCTTTCTGACTCTTATAGGAGTCGAATTGTTGTCTATTAGGATTGTGGTATATTATATACTAGTATCGCACCTCATGTAGGTCAAAAAGCAATTACTGTCTGCATAAAATGGAAATAACGTGTTCAGGAAGACCTTACGGAACATCATGTTTGATCTCGGCTGCCCGTTATAATTAACAGCCAAGAAGTCTGACATGTAACCCGCATAGCCTTAATGGTTTGTATAAGGACTTAACGAATCCCAACACAAGAAATGTGGTTGTCTTCCTAACAATAAGCTTCTGCATGATCATTTCGATAACGTTTTCAGAAGTATGAACTGTCAGCTCAGTGATTATGGCTTTGTGAATTCTTGAGGCTTTCTCAGATACAGGAGAGCTTTTAACTGTGGAATCAATAACGAACCTGGTCTCAGGAATGATGAGACGATATATTTTCAGATGAATCCCTATTCGATTCGCAGTATCAGCATGGACCAATTTGTGTCTGGTGCGATCATAGAGAACGCGATTTGCCAACGAGCATTTGACATCATTATACTGACTCATCATCAGGAGCGATGGCATGGGGTGCCATTGGATACTCGTCTCAGTTACCTCTTGTTAAGACCAATACCACTTTGAACAGAAGCCTTTACATTTCTGTCGTGTCAAGGTTTGCAGCTCTATATTTTATTCAAGCTCTGTGAATACAAAGTAAATAAAGATGCAGGTTGGATGACTTTATTTTCCAGATTCTAATTCAAGCAATCTCATCTTTAATTTTAAAAAAATGTGAAAAAATGTCTTAAGGTGAATTTATGTCATTAAATAGTTTTTAAAATTAAATATGCTTCCAATTATGGATTATAAAAAATTAGTTACTTAGTTACTAGTTATTTAATAATTAGTTACACACTTAATAAATTGAACGAAACCGCTATTAATTCATTTAACATATATATATATATATTACTTTTTATGGTATAAATTTTTGATGGTGATTCCATTGCTATCAAGAGTTTTAGGATTGACCAGACTACATACTCTTGGTTTGCTAGTGGCCATCTTCGCTGCCTTAAATTTGATTGCAAACGTAAGCTCTGCTGTGTCGATCAGGCTTGCCCTTAGTACCTTCTTTTGTGTCTAGGGTTTACTACGAAGGATTTTCTTGCGAACCCCATGTTGTTTCTTGATTTTGTGAGGATTGAGAGCTCATGGATGTGGTGGAACATTGCTACACCAGATAAATGCTCAATTCTAGTGCAGAAGAGAACGAAGTTATAAGACAGATAGATATTCGTATTTTCCTATTACTATAATATATAAAATTAAGTTGCACATGAGAAAAGAAACATTTATTAATCTCTTAAAAAAAATAAGGATTTTAAATGACTTTTAAATTACAAATATATATAAAGTTATACACTGGAGTGCCACTGAATTATTGAAGAAAGGGCTCAGCAAATTGTGTAGCTCTGGCATCATTTATGCGCGAGTTAGGGCGCTGTGGTAACTGCATATATAGCACGTGCTGTGATTGTTCTGAATTAGTTGTTATAATTGCCAATACGGATAAATTACCTGATTCAGACGCGTTAACCCACACAATTCGGGACAAATTGTAGGTGAAGGACACAATGGCCATTTAATTTCCAAAATTGTCTGACAGCTAGGATTTTCATGATCAACAGTGTCAAGACAGGAATAGTGGACAAAAAACTAGTGATTGGTCAAACTGTAAAGGACAACTACCCTTGACAGTGTGTGGTGAGAGACATTCTATTTTTATTGTATCTAGGCTAAATATTAACTCAAATTACCACTTAGTTGAATTCCAGTCGTACTGTGCAACGATCGCTTCACCGCATGGGTTTCTGGAGCCGATGACCTACGATAGTACTATTTCACAATACTCACAATCAGGCTGCAAGTGCTGTCTGGGTAAGAGAGCACAAAGACTGGAGTGTAGAGAATTAGAAAAGAGTAGAATGGAGTGATGAGTCTTGATTCCGACTACTTAACACCGATGGGAGGCCGAGAATATGGTGCCATGCTCATGAAGCCATGGATCGCGCATTCCAAGTTGGAACTGCTCAGGGGTATGACTTAATCATGGTCTGGAGTGTTTATTCGTGATGATATTTGGAATCTTATGTGCGTGTACAAACCACCTTCAATTCAACTATGTAATTAGAGTTGCTGGGTGATCACCTCCATCTGTTTATGCCGTTCTGTTATCGCACGGTAATGGAGTTTTCCAGCAAGACAACTATACCTCTCACAAGTTCGGTTAACTACTGGTGGTTGGATAATCCTTCCTCTGACATTTCTGCCATAAATTTGCCACCTAAAAGCCCAGACATAAAACCTATGAAGCCTCTTCGGGGTTTTTTTGGAACGAGGAGTGAAAGTCCATCACATAGCACCAATGAACCTTACTGAATTATGGATAGCCTTAGCCAATAGTTGGTAAGCCATTCCCGTAAAACGCTTTTAGAATATTGTTAAATCTATGCCTCGTAATGTGGCAGACGTTTCAAGCATCGAGGCCAGAGGAGGCCAACTAGTTACTAGTGAGGTATTTCTACTGCAGTGTCACTTCAGTGCATATTCTCTACAATTTAACTATGACTCCCTATAAAATGATGTCATCAACGGATCGCTTTAGCATTACTTCGTGTTTATTTAAGAGTACTAAAGATTCAGTGAATATTCATTTCAACGTATTAATGATTTTAAACAGTTAGCATTCATTAAAAATTTAATTTTTTTCTTGTGAATCACATATATATTTAAATCATAAGCATCAGAAAATGAAACCTATATGCAGAATCATTTATAACAGTTTAAACTTATGTGTATTATTTATCTAACGTCTTAAAACAATTTATTAATACCCTGTATTATCTTATCGCATAGTTAGTGCATTTATTATTCTTATTTCTATTACCTTAATTAGAATATGTATTTACATTTATTAACTTCTCTGCAATTTCTGTTAGTTATCTCTAGTTTAACCATGACTATGTACATATGTTTAGTTAGCTGTTACGAAACACTTAATTCCAAGAAGAAACATAAATAACTCTAAAATTAAAACTAATTTTATGTCTAAAATTAAAACTTATTTATCATTGATATTTAAATAGTAAAACATCCTTAAAATTGTAATAGATTGAATAATTAAATTTTAAAATCTACTATTTAGTTTAAAGTTATGAATGAAAATAGCCTATATCTGCCTTCTCCTAATCTGAGAATCAATTTTACTCAGAAAAAACAGGTTGAGAATTTATGACATTATTATCGCTTAGGGGATAGCCAAAGCTCTAAATGCAGTTATAAGGCTTATAGCATTCCTACTGGGAAGACACTGTTTTTTGGGTTAACTTTTCCAAGATATTGGGTCATATTTACGCATCGCAAGAGAAGTGATCCCGAAAATTCCCTATCATTATCTCGACAGATGTTCACGCAAAAAGCAGATATACTACATCCATTTTCAATAGCTTAACAGTGTTAGGGATCAAAAACAAACTGTTTTAAGATTCAACTTTTAAGTACATTACCACCAGGTAACGGTGAGTTGAAAGTTAATAACCATAAAAAAGAAATTTCCACGAATACTAATGTCCCTTTCATATCAATACTAATGGGAAATAACATTTATTAAGAATGTGCAATCATAGTAAAAATATATATTTCTCCATTTATCAAGAAAAATACACTCCATGGGCTGCTTTCACCTTACTACGTAAAACCTTAAGAAATCCGCATAACACGATGTGGAAAAGTCAACTCTTGAAATTATAATTTAGAAAAAAGAGTTCAAAGATGAAAAATATTAGTGCAAAGGAGAAAGAAATCATGGTTTGTTTAACACAATAAAGTTCCAATAAATACGTGTTCAATATCAAAATTTGGCATTCTTTTAATTGAAGAAGCAAAATACTTTTCTCCTCCTGTGCACTTCCATTTATCAAAGAGTGCTTAAAATAGTCCCATGTCCATGAAAATGTAAAGGAGTAAATACGTGTGCTATAAAAAAGAAACATGACAAAAATTGAAATATACAAAATGCTTTACTGAGAACAAGACATTTTTTTGATTTAAATTTAAACTAGGAAAATTGGATACCAAGATATTTACCTTAGTTTTTTAAAAAATTCTCTATCGGAACAATATTTTTGAGAATCTAGAAAAAACTACGAAAGATTTTAAGAGTCTGACTAGCATTTGCTAATATAAATATCAGCCAAATGAAAAGAAAATAACTTGAAATTACTTCTTTGAGAATAAAAAAAAAGAGTTAATTTTAAACTTTAAAACTAATTATTATTTTTAAATTTAGATTACATATTTGGAAAGAACCTTTTAGTTCATTAGGTACTTAAGGAAATGTGATTAACTCTTTATTCTAACTGTGATTAATATTCTATTTTTGTGTTGACATTGGAAATAGGGCATGAACGTTAAGTATTGTGTTTAAGAAAAAAATCTTTGCGTGAGCTTTTTCATCTTCAACATTCGATTCATTGGGGCTTGTCGCTATTTACTCTTGGAGAGACAAGCTATTGCATTCGAAATATTGTGAAACGTTCGCCTTTTCCTTAGATGGAATTATTAAAATTCTGATTTTATACATGTATGTGCTGAATGGAGAAAAAATCTCATAATATACAAATATCGTGAAAATCTAAATGATTCATATAGCTATTTATTTTTCTTTGTTCTTTTTATCACCTTACCTCATTTGATTCTCGTTACGAGATTTTCATTTTTTCTAGAAACTGATTTTTCATTTGAAATATATAAAATTGTTTTGGATAAATATATATACTGAATATACATAGTTTTTCCCCAACAAGTCCCTAAATTTAAAAAAAAAAGAATAAAATAATATTTATTACATATTATGTTTAGATATTTACTGTTTTGAAAACATTGTCGCTTAAATGCAAAAATAATATATTTGTTGCACTGTAAAAGGAAATTAGATATTTTATTTGAGGTTAAATATTTAAATCTTTTCCAATTTCAAAACTTTTCAGCAAAAATAAACACCAATTTTCACAATATAAGATTAAGTTTAATACCATATTTCATATCATCTACATCCGCTTCCTTCTTCTGGAAATATTTAAAAATAAATGCTATGTAAATATCACATTTTAAAATGCAAAATTAGTTGAGATATGTAAATATTATTCTCGTGTCCTAATTATACTCTCTTCAAGGTTTTGGATATCTTTCAGCCTTGTATATTATTAAATATATTACGTTTTATTCAAAATATGTGAAATCAATCTGGCCTTCTACATTATTTTTTTTGAAATATATAATAAACGTTGTTCATAATGTAAAATTTCTTAGAGAGTATAAATCTTTTATAATGTCGTGGTTTTTTTCTGCAGAAAAGTTTGCCTCATTATTTTCCAAAATTTAAATTTTATGGATTTCAAGTTATAACTAAAATCGCTCCCCATTACTTTAAGAAATATTTCAGTTCAAACA
>JAPDSC010029807.1:300950-335701 GCA_026290005.1 Latrodectus geometricus | reverse complement strand
AGATATGAACAATATTCCTCTATACACTATTTAGACTTGTATGAATCGATTCCTAGGCGAATATAATTGACCAAATTGTAGTATTTAAAATCTAAAAGCGGTCTTACACCATACTAATAAAAGATTCTTTATAAATTCTATATAACCACCTGTTTAAATGTAGTTTGGTCCTTTATTGAAAACAACAAGCTTGAAATATATTAGACTAGACAATTTTCAACTACGAGTGAAGGTAGCATGGCCTAATGTTTCTCAACATATTCAGTTTTGTTTATCATTTGCTGTTATGACGTACAGTCTGTAATTGTTAGCCATGGAAATATGACATTCGTTACTTTTCCTCTTCACAGAAAGCTAATCCCTGAAATATGATTGATTTCTCATGCAATTCTTTGCGTGGTACTTTTCATAATCAGAAGTCAGAAGTGCAATATTATATTTTTATTAATATGATCCATAATTTTTAACATACAATCGTCTTACAAGACTAGCAGTTTTATCCTTTCAGAAGCTTTTTAAAATATATCAATTACTACTTATTTTACTATAGTAATGAAACTTTATTTTAAAGCAATAACTGTGGTTTTTAAGCTACCATGTTGTATCTTAAAATAATAGAACTATTACAAGTCTTCAATTAACTAAGGAATGCAAATCAATAATTATGCATAGTACTGGGCATAATAGATAGCGAAAAATCAATACTAAGATTAACTCCATCCGGGATGACTGTATATTACCCAATCGAAGATTCGTCGCATTCATAAATGGTGACCAGGGCACATAAAGTAGGTCGTGGTCGTGGCCCTGGAAGGCGTGGCGTAGTGAGAAGGGAAATAACCCCGTTGTCAACCTCGTCATTTAACCACAGTTTAAAAGTACGAGATATTTGGTTACATTTAGCGGATTTCCAGAGGACAGAAATAGGTTCCCGACAAGCATATAACAACAAGAGGAAAAAAATGACTCTGCCTTAGCAGAATTATCTACCTGAACAACCAAGATTATATGTACTTCATTGGCATCGCCTAATGGCCTCATGTTATGTCACTTAAATATGAGCCTAAAAAAATCATTAATCTATAAAATTCGATATTTTATATTTACTCAAATTATACTACACCCAGATGTTATACTTAATCAAAAAGATAGAGTAAAAATCATAATTTAAAATTGTTATTGTCACAAAAATATATAAAGGTACAGTGTTTTGGATTTAAAACATTTCCTTCACAAGCTTGTTTTCACAAATTAGCTTGAGAAAGAAAATTTGTGAAAACACACATGTGAAAATTTAGTTGAAAGAGAAAATAGTTTTGGAGAGGTAGGTAGACTTATTTCCTATTAAATAATAATACATTTAAATTAATACAGCATACGCTCATAACAATAAACTAAAAAACTCAAATTTAAGAAATATTTCTATTTTTTATGAAAAGATGGTATTTCCCGTCTTCCTTCTGTTTACATTAACGAATAAACATTTCATTATAAGCGCATATATGTGTAAACAGAATGATTTAAATTTACATGCATGCTAGTAAACATGTTCCTTACTTTTACCTTTTCCTAATTTCCAAATTGTATACATCCACGTCTTATTTGGACTCAATAATCGAATAACATCACTTACATCCCTTACAAGAAATTAAAATTATATGTGTTAGAAGTCCAATATATAGATTTTTTAAATATATATTATCAAATATTAGGACACTCAAATATTAATACCGCCATTTGTATTTTAAGTAAGCAAAAAACATTGTTTTGAGCAAAATGGTTTATTTATTTTTTTCCAAGATAGAATATGACATTTTTTGATGAAATTAGAGTTCCAGAATAGAATACATTTGAAAGGGTAGTATATTTTCTTAGTAGTAGTATATTTTAGGTAAATGTTTTTTTACACTAGATTTTTTAAAAATTTCCATATTTTGATTGGTAGTTGTGAAAATAATAAGGGATCTATGAAATTATTCTATGAAAAATATAGTTACTCTAAATCGCAGGTATTAATTTTTTTAATGTGAAATATACCAGTAAAATAGGTTATTTGATAACCTAATATTCTTTGTACTATAGAAAAAATGATAACTCTATAAAAAAAATTTTGGTATGAAAGTTTTTTCCAAATTACATATTTAGTTACCATTAAAAAGCTTAGTAAAATTATAGTTATGGAGTTGAATTATCGTCTATAGGAGTAGTAGATGAAATTTATTTTTTAATGGGGTAAAAGTGTTTTTTTTTTTTTTTAATTTTGGTTCGTCACTTTTCAGCGGTCACTATTCGCACGAAAGCTAATCCAACCATTCTTTACTTTTGAAATATAGCATTCAAGTAAAGAGTAAAGTATTCGGAATCAACAGGAAGTTAATTTTATTTTGACATTTGAGTTATGAAATTCAAATTTAAAACGTTATGCTGATTTATAAATAACAAGTTATTATATTAAACATCCTGTGTTCATTCAGTTATTTGCAACTTTTTAGATAAGAATTGCAGTAATTCTTTCAGAGTTTTGATTATTTCCTGAATAGAAAGTTTATTAATAAAAAACCTAACTTTGTAATTTATAATGCGTATTTAATTGTGATGTTCAAAAATATCAGTCCAATTTAAAAATGATATACTGAGAGACTATCATTTAAAATTTGATGTAAATACGAACACTTTATATTTCAATACTTTTTTATGTTTTAATATTCATTTAGAAAAAGTTTTTAATACTGCAAATTATTAATAAAAATTTCCTAAATCAGAAAACTATTTCTAAAAGATAATCTGAAAAGTAGATTAATTTAATCCACAAAAACTTTATTATAATACATATTCAAGCACTTATTTGTTTTGTAATACATTTAGTATGAATAAATTTATTGATAAGAGATCAAGATTCTAAAAAACTTAAGAAAAAAAAATATTAGAAATTTTTCCAACTATGAAATAAGGATTCTAAATCTTATTTGTGTAAATGAGAATTACATGTTTAAAGAAAACTCTTCTTTTAAAAATTAACTCTTGAATTTTTTTTTCTTACTCGAAATATAAAATTTAAATCAAAGAGAAATCTTAACTCATTTAGGCCAATTAAATATTTAAATGAGAAGATATTAAATTTCAAATATTTAAGAATTCAAGAATCACATTTAGAAACATTTCTTTTCTGCATTAAATTAATAATTAAGTTTATAATGGCTTTTTTACCGAAGTTTTCTTATCCAGGTGAAACTTTAACTCAATAGTCTTAATTTCTTTTTTAAAAAAAATCCATTGGCATACAAAAAATGACTATAAAGACTTACATTTTATATAGCTTTGGAATAACTATTAAAAGTTACGAATAAATTATATGTATACCAAATAAAAAAATAATTTTAAAAAATGTACGCAAAAGCGAAATAACATACGTTAGATAATATTTATTACCAAATACAAGTATAATAATGTAAATGTAATTAGTTCCATCCATGGCAACAAGAAACCTTAGAATTTGATATATTTTCAGGTATTCAATTAATCTGTTATTGAAGTTACACACACACACACGTATGTATGTATGTATGTGTGTGCGTGTGTGTGACGAAACTTTGTAATTTATTCCTTGTGTGGGTACTAGATAGTTTTGGTACCGATTTCTGGTGAACCAAATCACAAGTAGAGAGTAGCCTTGTGTTATACAAATTCTACAATTTATAAAAACAAAAAAATTATTTTTTTTCTAATTCCCTATAAAGTTAGATCACATTGTTTGAATATCATCAAATCCGTTGAAGACTTCTGAAATATAATCCTAAAAATAAATGAAAAGGATTTGTCAATACTCACTTTCTTTGAAATGAAAGTCTTCCTTTTTTTTTTTTTTTTTTTTTTTTTTTTTTTTTTTACACCCTAAAATGCTTTCTGTTTGCTTAAAAATCAAAAAGATAAGAAACGAAATAATTTTCAAATGTTTATTTCTTTTGAAGTCGTTAATTTGAAAAAATTTTAAATGATACATCAAGTCAGACACATACATGTTAAAAATTTACAAATGATCTTTTCATAAAATCTGTACTAGTTAAAAACGTATTGTCAAGAATACGTCAGATCATGAAATGATGGCACACCAATAAAAATCGTAAATGTCAGAGTAATTCCTTAATTAGGCAGTGGAACAGCTGCAACCGCTTTACCCAGAGCATATTGAAACCTCTGGCTAATGGAATTGAACATCTGAGCATCAACGTGCGATTTGTATCCAGCCTCCAAGAAATTAGTGAACCTGTTAAGTGGTCCCAATCCAGTGAACTTTACGGTCATGAAACCAGCCTGCTGGAACAGAAAGTTCTTCAAAGATGCAGGGTAGTTTGGTCCTGGACTTGTTACCTCCATAAACATGACTGTATTTGTTACATTAGCTTTGCCCTTAATATTCACCTTCGGCATTTTACCATACTTGAGCTTTCCATCATATTGCACTCTTAAGTTGCTGAAAGTAATGGTACAATTGATACTCTTTCCTCCAAAACTGTAATAAGGTCCTTGGCATTCAGAAAATCTTCGAGGATACGATAAGCCTTCAACGGTTCCCTTGAAAAATTCTGCTTTTCCCTTTACTTTGCCAAGGATTTTTACTTTGTCTTCAAATTCAGTGGTAAAATCAGATAATATAGCAGGATCGAGGTTTAACAATCGAATTTCATTTCTGAGGGCTGTATTCAAGACACTTTCTACGTACTGATTAGCGATTGGAGATCCATGACTGCAACCTGTGTGATAAAAATTGAATTATGAATACATGTCGAAGTCAACTGTCATAATTTACATATACTAACTTAAAAGCAAGTCAACGGAATAAGTTTTGTATAGAATAAACATTTTAGGAGTGCCTGAAAAAGTGAATAGAATCTCTTTAAAATAATTTTAATAAACAACTGTACCTTCAAATTAAGCTTGAACAATCAAAAGTTTCGAGAAAAAAAATTAATGTACTAATTCTTTAAAAAAATTAAGCAATTTAGACTTTTAAAAACTTTAATATGTGGGTTTTCCTTTTTAATTATAAATTAGTGCAAACAAATGGGGGGGGGGTATAGAAAATTAGAAAAAAAATAAAGGTAAATTAAATGTTTGAAATGATATAAGGAGCATTAAGTTGTGGTTCAATTCAATAACTTGGTTATAAATGACGAAAAGTAATTTTGTAATAGGATGCAGTTTTAAATGTGCAGCAATCTCTTCAAGCTAAAACATTTTCACTAAAGTTTTTTAAAAATGTTATCTTAAAATCTACTGGGTAGGCTCATATGGGAAAAAGTGGAATGCGATTAAAAAATTTAAGAAATCTCTGCAAAATATAAGATCGTGTTAGTTTTGGAGCAGTACATCATCTGAATATGTACCAAACATACACTAGCGAATTGAAATGGCTAGAGTTCTGGCTACTGCATTTTCTATATATTAGATTTCCTCTCAGTTTGAGCTATAAGAGGATTGGAAATATTCACTAAAAAAAAAATTTGCAACCATTGTTGCAAATTTTTATTATTTAGTCTATTCTTATTATCTAGTCAATTGAACTTTGGCCCTCAAATTTTGAAATATGCATATCGATTTCTGCAACTTCTTTAAGTCTCCCCTGCAATCAAATCTTGGATGAAGAAACGTAGATTTAATTAAAAAGTACCTTTACCATCATCTTTTGAGATGTAAGTAGTCTAGATTAACATATGAAATCTCAACACATCGCTTGACAAAGCAAAACATTCCAATTACGTTATACAAGGGTCTATCTATCGACTGAACTTTGAAGGCTACGGTGTCTTATATTCAAATAATATGCACATATGTCAGTAAATGTCTGACACGAAAAAGCATATTTTGGACTATTTAGCTGAACACCATCTATCTTGTTAAAAGAAAATGTTCTTGCTCAATAGTTCTTCCTTATTAAGAGAAATTATTGAAAGTAGGTATTGATCCTCAGTTGCTATATTTGCTTGTGAATAATTTACTCTTGACTAAAAAATTTTAAGTTCCTTGGAATCTATATACAATTTTGAAAAAACAATAAATTATGCTGATCTCTATTTTAGAGATAAAATTGTTGCAAAAAATCATAGATTTGATAAATCTCGTTAACATTTTCAAATCAATATGTAATCGACTGATCAACTGCGTTTTATAATTTAAACAGTGAAATAAAAATAGATATGAAATATTCATTTACCTTAACCTAATTTATTGCTGCACACGAAGTTTAATGAGACCGGGACCTACAGTTTAAAGTGAATTCCGAATCACTGCAAACATCAATGCCAGAAATGGCTTTCGAACCCACGAACTATTGGACTGAAGGTTAGAGCTCTAACTATATGGCTACCTGATCGATTTAACTTATCTAGTGTTTGCTGCTATGAATGAAAAATTTTATTGTTTTGTGTAATACTTTAAATGATAAATATTTTAAATTAAATGTATGTAAAAATTGAGTCAGTAAATAAAAAAAATAAAAAGCCACATGCTATTTTAGTTATTTCGAATTCGAAATCATGCTAAGTTTGCTTTATTTTGCTTTTTTGTGTCACAAAACTAAGTAGGGATTCATAAAATTTGAAAACTGTAGAAGTGCAATTTTAGGGGGAAAAATCTATTATTACATATTTTTATTGCAAGGAACGAAACATTAAACATTCGATAAGGATTATCACATATTGAACTTATAACTGAATTTGGTAAATTGCTTAAAATAATTAACATAAAAAATTTAATAAAAAAGACAATTAGCAGAATAAAATATAAAGACAATCCATGCATAAATATATACAATAGTTACACAAAAATTAAAGTTTTAACATTAAAACTATTTGTAAATTTAGTTTTCAAAGATTTGTTGAAACAAATAAGAAACTTCAACTAAATTATATTATTTTAAAAATACACACTTTAAAATAAATAATAAATAAACCACTGTGATGATAAACTTAATTACTAACTACTATTAAAATCGGTTTTAAAAAGTGAAATTTATTGACTCAGAAAAATTAAAAATAATTTAAATTAAATTCTTTCAAAATATTCAAGAAAAAAATAGCATTTTTCATAAATATAGTAATGTTTAGGGAAACTTAAGTTTCCTGAAAATTAATATAATGAAAAAAAAATCCTTTAACAATGCAAAACATTTGAAAATAAGGATGTCTATTTAAGACTTAGAAATTTATTCAAAATTCATTTAAAACTGTGTGTGCTGTGTTATAGACTATATATAATTTTATGATCTTAGTCATAAAAAATATTGTGAAATGACCTCCCTGATCTTATCTGTACAAGACATATTATAGATTCCTCTATTTTATTTTAGTGCAAAATTCAGTAATACTAATTCGTGTCATACCCCTTGGCACTTAGAGTTTTTCTTAAAATAATGAAATCAATTTCGGCTTGAAAATTTTAATCACCAAGAGTTAAATTTCTACACGCTTAATCAACCAGTAAACAATCTAAACTTTTGAAGATATGTACATCACTCAAATGCCAAACTTTAAAAAAAAAAAAAAAACATGAAAGCCAAATAGACCATTACCTACAGTTTTAAATGGATTCGGAGCCACAACGAATATGCAAATCCAAAGTGTGATTTAAAACCACTAACTGTTAAACCGAATGCCATTGCGCTAACCGTTAGACGGTCAGCTAGGCTTGACGATTGCTCAGGAAATAGAATTTAAAGTAGCATGCAGTCTGAAATCAATGAGCCACGCAACATTTTAATGTTTTAAGAAAAAGATTGAAGTTATTCAATTTTCTAGTCTACAATACCAATGTGTATAACCCGAAGAGATTAGTAAAAGCAAACTTTATAGATCGCAATCTGCATGAATTATAAATGAGCTTTATATTAAATATTAAAATATAGAATAAATCACCTCCACTTGAATATCACTTGAATTTATATCACATACATTTTAAATAAATTAGTTTCTTATTGCATATCTTCATGTTACAAAGTTTTTTTTTTTTCAGAGTTGTAAAAAATTTATAATTAATTAAGGCTTTTTATTTTTTAAATTAAATGAGTTAAAACTTGTAAACCTTTGATGTTTAATGAAACTTAAATGCATGTAGATGTAATATTTAATTCCATATTAGTTTGATAAAATGATTAATTCTTATATATTTATATGATAAAGACAAGTAAAATTAATTAACTCGAATATACAGAAACATTCTGAATTAGAATACTCACTTGCAATGAAGACAACAGCTAATATAGCAGCAAACATATTTGAAACTTTAACCTGAAAGATGAAAAAGGCGTATTAAGCTATTTAATATGTGTACTTAATATGGTATTAGTAGTACACAAAATGACGTCATAATTATTTTGACTTAGTTTACGCGAAACAGTTTGAGTTTATTCATCTACGCTTTGCTTGAAGTACACCAAGGATTTTTACTCTAACCTAAATTTAATTTTTGATGTACATTTACGTCACATTAAAAAGGAATAATTATTTACCCTATCAGGTGTAAACCTTAAGACATTTTAAAAATATGAAAAAAATAAATGAAACACAGATTAATATCAAATTTTTTCGTGCACTAAAACAGATTCAAATTAATTAGAAAGCACTAAATAAATGGTTGCATCTCCTAAGACGCAAAAGAAAGCCTAGGAGTTCGGAAGACTTTTGACAATTTGTGAAATTCCATACCAATTGAGGGTTTCAACTAGTCTAATCAATATTTGTATTTTAAACAATAGAACAAAACGAAGGATTATTGACAGTCTTTGACGAAATTTTAGGAAAATAGAATGAATTAATTTTAGACAATATTATAAGAAACAGAATATGATTTGCAATCCCTCATATTTTCAAACTCATACATATTCAATGAAAACAAACTACTCGCCACCTCAGTGGCTGTTTTTTGTTACTAAGTTGCTTAAATGATTTTTTTTATGAAAAAATAACAATTATGACTTAATATACTTTTCTTAAAAATTGTCTTTGAAATAAAAGATTATTCTCTTTATTTAGAATATCTTGAAGTAATGACTATTATAAGAGTTGTATTTAAGCTTGAGGCTGAACAATAATGAACTAACATTGAAACAATAATGAATTTAATTCATTATTGTTTCAATATTGGCAAAATCATCTGATTTAAACCTTCTCCAGATTTTTAATAAAACAGAAGTAAAAGCCAAATCAAAGGTAGAGTTCATTGTTTTCCATTAAAATTTGATTTTAATGATTTGGAAAATTATTAATTGATTAGTGAGAATATTTTTTTTTTCGTTTTCTTTCACATGAAATAACTGACTAAAAATAAAGAGGCTTTATCAAATTCTTTTTCCAATTTTATATCCATTAAATGTTTTGTTTAACTTTTCTTTTAATTTGGGTGAAGAAATTTCTAAGCTTAATCTAGAATTCCAAGAAACTGACTGATTTTTTCCTTTCTAATTGTCTTTAATTTTGTAAGTCATATCCATGAATATTATTATCCATAATTCAAAATAGTAATGTGTGCTGTCTTTATAGACTGTAAGTTTTGTATCCTTTATTTCTAATAATGTTTAGGTAAATAGTGCTCTCTCTCTCTTTTATAGTTTTTCAATTAACCATTATTTAGTTTCCTTCTCGTTAAATTAATACTATTTGAACATAAAATTAATTCTCTTGAGACCTACTATTTAAAGCAGATTATAAACCACTACAAAGATATTTTGTTAATAAATCTTTGTAGTAGTTTATAAAGATATTTTGATAAGCATATTTTGTCAGAGTGGCGAGATAATGCTTTTTAAGTTCTCCTAACCAATCTCTACTGATCCAATTTTTTAAATGCTTTTTGTGAGAGTACAAAAAATAAACTTTGAAAAGATTAAGAGCTCCATGACTTAGATATTTGAATCGTCTTCTGATCAACAATCTACAATTAAAGTGAGTCATGAGTTCATGAATGTTATAATTTTACACTACATCATAAGGTGTTTTTGCAAATCGGATTTGCATTGTTCAACTAATTTATGCATTATTCATACAAAAACAAGTTGAGCAATGCAAATCATCTTAATAAACAGATCAATGACAGATTTAAAAATTATTCTCTTAATTATATTACAATAGTCCAGTTAGGAATGTCAGTGGATTCGAGTCTTATCCATCCAAAAAGCTAAAAGTTATTGTCCTCACATGTAAAAAATGACAATATAGCGGTAACCAAACCAAAGAAGTTTTATGCGGATAAGGCTTAGGAAGATTAAGTTTGTTGGACTTATAAGGGTGGTTTATTATACTCAACAAGTCAACATAAAAGACTAAATTACAAACAATGTATTGTGTAACTACAACTCAGTATAAATAACTATGGGTACTGAGTCTTTACTAGCATAATTGAGCAGCCGTAAAGCAATAAGAAATAAATATAAATATCTGTACCAGAAACAAGCTGTGGTAGAAAAGGTCATCACAGTTAGAAACAATTTCTTGGATGCATCAATTAGCAATAGTAGACAGAGATAGCTAATGAACTTTGAATAAGTCCTTCTTTTTAATTGTAACAATGCTTTCTTAAAAGCACTTAAAAACAGTAAAAAAATTGACAGAAACAATATTTCGGCAAAATAATTTTATAAAAATTTTCATCACTAAATTATTCCATTTCAAAATTTATTTATTATTGTTTATACTAACTTAACTTTTTATGTTTTAATGTTTGTTGAACTAATATTTTAAACTTGTTCTGCTTAAAAACATTTTTATATTGTAAAAACATAATACATTTTATTTCAAATGTCATTAAATATATAAAGCTACTTTCATTTATATATTTTCTCTTATATTTTCAAAATTAAATTTTAAGTTGATATAGCTAATGATAAAAATATATATACAATTATTCTCGTATTCATATTAATTAGATTTGGGTATGAAATATATTTGCGGAGTAATAGAAAGTGTTTTAACTTTGCGACTGTTCCCCATTTCTTTAAGAAATAGTTCAAGCTTTTACAAATATGCAACTGAAGATCACATAACAATTTAATAGATAACTAAGGATTTACTAAAATTATTTTTAATTTATGAAGTCCTGATTAATGGTATTATATTGTTAATGGTTATATAAAAAAAAGTTTTCTCTCTCTCACGTCTTACATACTTACATGCTTCTCTGAAAAGAGTCAAATTTTTATAACTCCAAAGATTTATTAAATCATAAATATCCTTATTATAACTTTCATTTTATAAACGAGTTGAAAAATTTCAAATTAATCCTTCTTTTATGAGTTAAATATTTAGAAGCTACGCATACAAATTGTGTATAAGTACTATAAAATCATAAAAACTTTCCAGCTTTTGAATTAAAAAAAGCTTATTCTCATTTGAGTTCTAAAATTATAACAACTTTTAAGTCGTTTTACAAGTAAATACAAGATGTCATTATATATAGGAAAAAGTTTTGTTATGTTCAATATACCTGACTAAAATGTATTATTTTTTTCCAATATTATAAAATATATAATCAAAGTATACCGTAAAGTAACTTACCTGGGAAATTCAAACTTATCTAAGTTCTTTTTTCAAATGTGAAAATGCATTATTTTCAAACGCTTTTATTTCTTAAAGATATCTAATGACGTATGGTTATATCAGGTGCAATGCATCTAGATTTCATTTTATTCTAAGAATGCTTAATCTCAAGTGCTTGTAATTCCGTTTTCAGATAAGTTGAAAAAAGGAAGTTAAAAAAGGTATATGAACACTATTTTCAATGAGGTGTTGCAATATTTACCTGCAGATGTTTTTGAATGATTAGTCCATAGTTCATAAAGGAATGTCTTTCATATTTTTCTCCATATTTTTTTTAATTGATAAGAATAACTTAAGGAGATTGATGACGTTATCAAGTTATCAAAAAATGTTAATAACTCTAATCTAATATTTAAATCAGTAGAAATATTTTTTTAAATTTCAATATACATTGTAATCATGATTTTATAATTGTGACTAATAATGTATTTTGAAATTTAAAAAAAAAACTTTTTACTATATTTGAAATTTACTAAAAACATATTCTTACTCTTTATATTATATAGAGAAAGAGTGAACCACTTTTTCTCTTGAAAGCTAATTTGACCGAGGACTACAAAACAGTAGGCCTCTGTCATATTAACCCTCAAGAGGTGAATTTCAAATCACTATACATCTTTACGCTCAAGACGTCAAACTAACATCCTAAACATTAACACTCTGGTTTTCGTTTAACAGTTCGTGAATTCAATTCCCATCTCGAGCATGGCTCATTCTAGTGGTTCATAATCAACTTTAAACTGTAAGTCCTGTCTCAATTAGCCCTCGTGTCCAAACTAATTTACCTTCTGCTTAAAATATAATTGGAAATTTTAAATACTTTCCCTGAAATTGTATGTATAAAAACAAATAAAACAAACTGATCCATTCTCTATGCTCTTCAAACTGCCTTATTGCATGCAAAATATATTGTATTTAAGTTATTAAATTCAGTTGTAATATGGTATATATATTAGTACTGAATTTTCTGACTTAAACTTTCTATTATACGATGAAATGTATTTTTAGTGTCAGTAAAAAAAGTTCTGATAACCCTATAACGATATCTATACAGTTATTTGCCTACCTATTACAATTGATATGACAACATAGTCCTAAAATAACCAAGATTGTTTCACTCTTATCAGATAATACTTTGACACCTTACACCGACTAATACTGTAGTAAAGCAATTTAATATCCAGCGAGTATATTTCGGGAAGGTATTTTCATAGAGAGTAGGTCATATACACGTGTGGAAGGGACAAAACCTTGAAAATTCTGAAGCCTCCACACCGAGAGATATGCATGCAAAAGGTAGAGAAACGCAACGTTCATTTCTTGTTTTTAACAGTGGCTGGGACTGAACCTGGGACCTTTCTCTCTGAAGAGTAATGTTCCTACTCCTAGGATACGGTGGAACTTCAAATAAAACATTTTATTTCACTTTTTTAGACTTTTTCATTATGAAACTCGTGTTTAAAATATAATCAACAAGGAGTTTCACCTTTATAATGTATACACCATCTTCAAATTAGACTTCTCTATCTAAGGCTTAAATACATATCGCATCTAATAATCATCGCATTTAGTAATATAATTAGTTTACGCATATCTAAAGTTTGCCTTTTATTTGAAAAATTTTAATATTTTAAATAAAAAAAGATTTTAACAAAATGTAACGTCTTTGCATTAATTATTTTTAAAGGACATTTCCAAAATAGAAGTTCAATTTATACTTAAAATTATCTACTATTTCTCTCTCTCAATTAGTTGTTTGTATGAGTACACACACACAATTTTAAAGTGATTAATCTTTGGATATGAGATTAACTTTATTTTCTATTTCATAACCACACTTAGGTAATTTCTGCCTTCCTTTTGTCTTTCCTCGGTCGATTATCTGTTAGTTTGATATCCAACTATATACAGGATTAAACTTAGATTCGTTCAAATATATAGGGATTCAAATTATCAAGAAATTCCTACTATCGAGAAATTAATTTTAAAAATTAAATATTTCTTTACTTGATTGCTAAAAACAGAATTTTCAGACTCATTTTTAAATTACGACAAAAGCGATTTACTGAAGTATTAGACACTTTCAGTAGATATAGTAACTATATTTTTGATGTGTCTAATTCTTGCTAAAGCTTTCTTTTTTCGGTAATGCTTATGTGCATGTATTCATGAGTTTAATAAATAAGATTTAGAATTATTCGTATAAATATAGTTTCCTCAGTTAATATTGCATGATTATCAGGTAATAAACTTCAATTATTTTCAGAAATTAGTTTCTTTCGGATACATTTAATTGTATAGTAAATGTTTTTAGAAAAATTTCTCCTAAACCCAAATAAAAATTATTGGGTTGTTCGGAAAGTTATTTCGTTTATATGAAAATGAAAAACGTATAGCGAATAATTATTTTATTGAATTGTATATTGTAAATTCTAGCCCAATACCTTTTACCATCTTTCTGTTCGTAGCATGATTTCATACTCATAAAATGGTTGGTTTTAACTAGCAAAAAACTGATTCAGCTGAGAAAAACGAAATGACTTTCCGAACAATTATGTCAGAGTTCGGAAACTTTTTTATCTCAACAATGAACTACAGAAGTAAATTCAAATTTGTGATTTTCTCGTCTTTTGTAAAAAAAACTATAATGTGAAACATAAAAAAAAAAACGCATCTCCTTTAATCATGCTCTAATTTTTAGATTTTAAAATTCTTGAGATAGTTGCCTTATTCGAAGTGTCGCAATTTTCTTCTTCTCCATCGTTAAGTGATGCTTTGGCGAATAATCTAGAAATCCACAACACCATGCAATTTAGCCTTCAAAATTTGAGTGATTCATCTCCGGTGATCCATCTCCGGTAAAAGCTGATACTAATGTAAATTACAAGATTAAAAATTGGCGGGTTTTTTTATAAATATAAAACTGGTAGTTAAGTGGGTTTTTGTCCAATTTTAGTCTTTATCATGTTTTAGAGGACTTTAATGAACTAATCTCTTTCTTTTAAAATTCCCAACACGAACATTATTTATGTTAAAGAATTTGATTATTTTGTCACGAATATTTAAAAACTTTTCCTTTATGAACTGTCTGAGTAAATTATATTACGAATTTTTTTATCTTTATATAGTAATGCGTGCAATTAGTCTGGAATTTATCAAATCTTTTCCTTAAATATGATGCTTAATGTTTAAGTTTCCTATTTTTGTGTAGTTTATATTTGCATTAGATTATTCAAATTTTACTTTTAGGAAAATAACTTGATTTTTTAATCAATATTTTCTTTTCTTTGCCTGATAACTTGCAAGACAAAAAGATAATTTGATTCCAAATAAGTAAAATATTAAATCTCATGTTTCAATAGCATGAAAATAAAACGAAAATGAAATAAAATGCGCTCCTTTGTAAAATCTCGTATTTGCTGCCATTCCAAGAAAAATCAAAACAAAAAAGAGTGAATTAAGGAACCACTTGTTGAGTTAATTGACTGCCTTTTACTTTAGAGCTATGAAAAAAATATCACTCAATCTGTAAAAATTCATATATAATTGTTGCATTAGTAAAAAACGCAAAGAATTCATCATAGCCCATTTTGTAGCGTGATGTAAATGTGTGCATCCACGTTAATATTTTTATATATAACAAATTTAATTTATAACAAACGTGTGTCTAATAGCACCAATAAGCGAAAAAATGAATTTGCTATAATGTTGGTATATATACTTGATTTTCAATTATTGTAGAATATATACTTGATTTTAAATTATTAATTATTACTACGCTGATATAAGTCATTTGTTCTATTATTTATCAGTTATGAAAGCTTAAGTAGCCTGTTTCTAAATATATAACTTTGTATTTTCCATACATACAACTTATGGTTAATTCCTCAAAATTGGATCTTTTAGAAAAGAAAAAAACTATGTTAAAATGCTATTTTATTTCCTAGAATAGTCAAGTTTTCTATACATTGTAGAAGTATCTCAAGCTACATTTTAAGCTCTATAGATGAAAATGACATATGTAAAAATGCCATCACAATAAAATGAAATATTATTAATAAACAATATTATTTTATAATAGTTAACTACACATTATGATTCAAACATTTACTGATGATGCTATTTATTTGAATGGAAAAATTACAATTAATATTGCTAAAGTTTATCAAGAATAGTTTGAAAAGAACATAGGTAATGTAGAACGTTTCCCATGAGATACTAAATCATCTGAGTTAAATATAACCAGTTCAATGTAAGCAATGTCAGAAACAAGAATAAGAACAATTTGCACTCAAGAGTCTTCTCGGCGGAAATTATAAAAGGTTCTCAAGGAACAGAAAATAATTAGCGTGTCGTCTATTCAAGGGCATCTAGATAGCCACAAATGGACCAACTGAAATGTTAGCCTATTTAGCAAAATTTTTAATTATTTTTCTTTGAATCCATTAGATAGCGGTAAAAACTTTTGTGAAGTTTTTTTCGAAGAAATTAGTTTTGAGCAAACAAATTAATTACCTGAGGGGGGGAAAAAAAAAAAAAAAAAACGTCCATCTAATTTACGTCGTATTTTTATACTATTTCTGTTGCTTCAAGGCCCTTTATATAACCAAAATGCAGTAAAGAATATGGTATCTGTCTCATCCTAATAGATCACATAATTCGTATTATATTTTATATTAAAGGAGATAAAGATATTTGTTAGGATTTTGTTGTCAGAGATTCTTGTTATCAAATTACTTTTCTCAGTTCCAGACATATTATCAGAAAGTGCTAAAAAGATCTCATAGAAATAGGTCATTCCAAAGTAATTTATCCACAAAGATTTCTGAAAAAGTCTAAACTTTTGTTTTTTTCTTTGAACAGCAACCAAAATTATTCTTATAAGAGACAGCATGAAACATATTGAATTCTTTAATCTAAAAACAATATTTAATCACTTTTAATGTACTTTTGACACTTAATCATAGGCTAAAAAGAAATTTTAAATGAACTTTTTTATCGAACTTAAAATGGCAACGAGAATAACGGACTGGGAGTTAAGCCTAGTTGCAGTGAAGAGTTTCTAGAATATGATATCCTCGATTTTACAATTAATTTTAATATCGTTTACTATAATCCCAAAGATAGTTTTAACTGTTAAGTGTAATATTCTCTTCTTGTGTTGAGTTCTGTTCTTGGGGATATTCTAATTAATAATTTAGAGCCAGCCAGTTTACAGAACGGTTGAAAAACTAATTTCGCGAGTTTTATTCATCACAATAGATTGAAGTGAGAAATAATATCCCCATGTCTTATATTAAAGTACAGCATATAAAGGCAAGTGTACAATTTGAATGCCTCAATGTTCAACAATTTTGATTAAAAAGTTGATACAATTCTTGTTGATAAAGTCGGAATTTAAAATATTATGGGCCAGGAAACTGATGAACATTATTAGACTGCTCTCTGTGAATGAATTATGACTCGTATTGTGGAGAAAACATGAGATTTCTCACTTATCTGAAATCTGCTATTAAAAAGTATACAATAACTTTAGAAGAAATCAAATTACGAGAAAGGAATTTGCGCAAAAGAATTATTTTTTCTCATTAATTACATATATCACTTTTAAAAAATCAATATCTTTATTACTTCCAAATTTTATATTTACGCTGTTTCAAATTTTCAGGAATTCTCTTTTTCGATTAATTATTTATCCTTAACAATGAAAATATAATGTATATATGAAAAGGTTTTAGGCCTCTTAAATCTGAAATTTTTTGGCTCTCACTGAAAAAAAAATGTATATTCCTGCAAATGAAGAAAAAATAAATCATTTTAAGTACTTTATTTTTTTATTTTTATTAACACTCGCAACCAATAAATGAATATGAGTCTTCTATATTAAAAAAAACATCCATTTGCGGTTCCTCAAATACACGAACGAAGTAAATAATGATAAGAGAAATAAACTTTGCCAAAAAAAATTTTCATCTGTTTCAATTATTGCTTTAATTTTATATCTCTATTTTATTTTCTAGAAACTTAATCACGTTTCAATCCTCATTTGAAAGAAGTCATTTTATCAGAAACCTCAATTTTTATCTATTGATTTTGTAGAAAATATTAGTCAACAATTAAAGATAAATTTTATTTCTATGATAGCAATTTATTGTGTGTGAAGAAATGTATTTAAAATACAATTAGAAATTCTTATTTAGTATAATATTAGAACTAATAAAACTAATATAATTATTAAACAGACCGATATTCTCTTAGGAGGTGAAGGGACTTAGGCGTCTTGAGGATCCTGTTGATTATGCCCAAGTTGAAATTCCATGCAATTTAGAAGGACCAGAAAAAAAATTTTAAAAAAAGTAAAACGATTATCTATTACCAATGTTTAATAATGTTTAATACAGTACAGGCCGTTAAAATTGTTAAAACAGGAAGAAATGCAAATTATAAAATATTTTTTGGATAAATATATTGTTTCCAATGCCTGGTTACTAAAATTTTTAACTTTCAGCTTTACATGAGGCAAAAGTGATGTCATATTTATATAGAGGAACACCTAGAGGGGATGACATCATGACCCCGAAAGTGGGTGGGTCATCGTAATTTAGTAACAGGGACCAAGCATAAGACCTCCAGACTTGGTCTGCAAAACCCAGAGGTTTCATTCACATGGAAGACTTTGTGACTACAACATATTTTTCATGCCCTAGTTGCCATTAGCGAGCATGACCGGATTTTCAATTTTGTCGGGAATCAAACTCACTACCTTCCGATAACGACGACTTAATCAATTAGATTACCCCACGGCCTCATTGGATAAATCAATTCTGTAAATAACAAACATTTATCTTTCAAGAAATCTGCAAGCATAGATCATGAGAAATCAGTGCCCTCAACAACTACCTCTGTGGTGTATAAATGATATTGTTGTGGTAGCAATAACAACACTAATACGTCAGAGCATTGAGTCAGAAAATATGGAAGATGTTTATAGTTGCTCTTTAATACAATGCCACAGTTCATCGATCGTTATGACTGGGGTATGATGACGAACTAGTCTATTGACAATAACTAATAAAAACGTTTTTTATTGATGAGAGATCTGGACAATATGATATTCAAAGCATTCTGTATAAATGTGGTTTGTATAATACTAGAAACATGTGAACGTGCATTATTCTACGGAAAGATTGCATTTCGTAAATCTCGAATGAAGGTGGAACAGCTGGTCGTAATAAAAGTGTAACAATCATTTTCAGATACCATCAATGTAAACAAGAAATGACCGAGACGTTATTCCAGTTGTTCTTTACAACACCATTACAGGTTATAAGCCATTATGATGTTGAATGCACGCAGACAATGTGCGTTCTCCAGGATATTGTCCAACACCGAAGCAACCATCGTGATTCTATAATTAAAACTGGGATTCGCTTAAGAATCGTAGAGAAAACGATTTCACGCCATTCCTGCGATAAGGTTCGTCGTTGATCATACCATTAAATGCACTCTTGTCTGTGATGTAGCCTCAAGGATAACCATCGTTCTAATAGTCCTTACTGTTGCAATTGTTGTTGAAGTGTTCGTGTAGAAACGGTTCCTTTTTGACTTGAGAATTGTGATGAGCCTATAGAATCCAATACGGTCATGTAGGTAACATGTCTGTCTTTTTAAAGTGTTAATAATAAATTGGCCGCGCTGAAACTCAATAAAACATTCATTTTTTTCCTCTTGAGCCTATCGATTCCATACTCATCAGAGAATTCTCAACCAACATGATCTCAACCAACATGAGCAGCAATACTGAAATGATAAACCATAATCTCAGTAGCTATAGCTCGACCTCTATCAAAAGTTGAAACATACTGTGAAGTATTTCTTCTAACATAAAGCATTATATAGTTTTTCATCTGGCAATAACGTTCAAAAGTAATACTTGTTTGAGCAATCTATTCCGTTAATTTAAATTTCCTCATTTAATTTAAATTTAATTAAATGAAGAGAATTAATTTAAAATTCTTCCTTTAAACACACTGTGACTGTTGTTACACCTATTTTACATGAATGCATTGAAATCTAATAATTTGCCTATTACAGCATCTTCTTTCTGTCGTATCAATTTCACCTGCTTATCGAGTCGCTTTTTTGATGAAGCAGATTTAATGGCCAGCCGAATGTTAATGATGAGTTGTTTTTGACTTAATTTTTTTCTTTTCCTATGTTTTATTAATCTGTCGATAGTTTATTGACGGACAATGTTTTTTATAAACTGAGTTTTCAATCTTAAAATATATTGCATATTATTTTCTCTATTTTCTATTTCTTAAAATTAAATGCGGTGTTTTTTTTTTTTGTTTTTTTTATATTTTTGCATAACAAGAGTCACACCAAGATACAAAAATACTACACTACTGGCCATTAAAAATGCTACACCAGGAAGAAATGCAGATAACAAAATGATATTTATTGGACAAATATATTATACTAGAAATAACAAGTGATTAAATTTTCAAAAAATTTGGCTGGATAGATCCTGAGAAATCAGTACCCAGAATAACCACCTCTGGCAGTAATAACAGCAGTTATACGCCTGGGCATTGAGTCAAACAGAGATTGGATTGCATGTACAGGTACAGATGCCCATGCAGCTTCAACACGATGCCCCAGTTCATCAACCATAGTGACTGGCGTTTGGTGACGAGCCAGTCGCTCGGCAACCATTGACCAGACGTTTTCTATTTGTGAAAGATCTGGAGAACGTGCTGGCCAGGGCAAAAGCCAAACATGTTCCGTATCAAGGAAGGTCCGTACAATACCGGCAACATGCGGCCGGGCATTATCCTGCTGAAACGTAGGGTTTCACAGGGCTCGAATAAAGGGTAGAGCCACGGGTCGTAACACACCAGAAACATAACGTGCACTGTTCAAAGCACCGTCAATGCGAACAAGAGGGGACCGAGACGTGTATCCAATGGCACCCCATACCATCACGCCTGGTGATGGGCCAGTATGACGATGAAGAATGCACGCTGCCAGTGTGCGTTCACCACGATGCCACCAAACACTGATGCGACCATCATGATGCTGTACACAGAACCTGGAATCATCTGAAAAGATGACGTCTCGCCATTCGTGTGCCCAGGTTCGTCGTTGATCACACCATTGAAGGCGCTCTTGTCTATGACGCAGCGTCATGGGAAGCCGCAGCCATGGTCTCAGAGCTGAGAGTCCATGCTGCTGCAAACGTCGTCGAACTGTTCGTGCAGACACTTGTTGTCTTCCAAACAACCCCGTTTCTTGACTCACGGCTCATGACGTGGTTGCACGATCCATAAAGGCCATGCGGATGATATGCCTGTCTTCTCGGCTGCTAGCGATAGATGGCCGTTGAGATCCCGCATGGCGTTCCGTATTACCGTCCTGTACCCATCAATTCCATATTCTGCTAACAGTCATTGGATCTCGACCGACACGAACAGCAATACTGCGATAAGATAAACCGCAATCCCGGTACGCTACAATTCGACCTTTATCAAAGTCAGAAACGTGCTGGTACGCATTTCTCCTTCTTACACGAGGCATCACAACAACTTTTCACCAGGCAACAACGTTCAAATGCAATTTGCGTATGAGGAACCGGCTGAACAATTTCCTCATTTTAACACAATGTAGGTGTCGCTACTGGTGCTTGCTTTGTCTGAATGCGCTGAAAAGCTAATCATTTGCATATCACAGCACCTTCTTCATTTCGTTTAAATTTCACGTCTGTAGCACGTCGCCTTCTTGGTGTAGCAATTTTAATGGCCAGTAGTGTACATAGGAGACAAATATTTTGTTCCCGCTAGTCGTTCATATAATTTGTATACCTTTAACGAAGCATATAATTTGATAGATATCTCTGCCAAAGAACTTCGTTTTGAACTAATGAATATTATATTATATATATGTACTAATGAATATTCTTTAGGCATGAAAAAATACAAAACGTACAAAAATGTAAAGGCGTTAGATATGTTATTAATAATCATGTCTTTTAAAGAAACCTTTCGTGTAAATAAATCCCAAAGCAAATTTTCATAAGATATGTTAAAAGTTTGAGGAGTATTGGGAATTCCTTTCAGTTTTCTGAGATAGCTCAGTTACAGCACTTTATATGATGCCATTTAATTATCTTTCATGAAAGTTTTTTCTTGTATTCTTGCAAAGTTTGAAAGGTAACAAACAAGGACCCATTTGAACTGAAAAGAGTCCATGTCGTTTAATTTGTGAAAGTGAATAAAATTAATTGCCAGAGTTTTTCTTATCGAAATAATGATGACCTTATGATAAGAGGCTTGGAAATTTGAAAAAATATATAAAATACCTTCAAAAACTAGGGTCTTTTTTTTTTTTTTTAAACAAAAAGAACATACAAAAAAAAATTCCGAAATATGAATGCGGTTACTATAAATTTTTCATATCTTCTTCAAATCAACTTTCCCTCTAATAATTCAAAATAGATATTTTTTTGTTTAAGAAAAGGGGAAAAGAGTGATGCAAATTATAAAAATATAGTGATTTATTTTAATTGAAGAAAATGCTAGTTTATTAGTTGTAATCAATTTAACAAATTAGTATTTTTCTTTTTTTTCCAAAAATGAAATTCATAAAAAAAATTGTTTCAGATGTGGTCCAATTGGCGAAGTTCCATTAGAATAATGCTATAAGATAGCATTATTCGGTATGAACTGTAAAATTTTGATCTTGAAAGGATAGAACCCGATATCCACCCTTAGTATCTTGGCTCCGACTCATATTTAATTTACTTGCCAATCTATGAGTAGCTGTACCTGGCTCATCTGCTATGATATCCATTGCTGCATCAATTACTTCTTCTGTTCTGACAGCCACTTTTGCATTTGCTTTTCCCTCCAGACCATCCGTCACGTAACTAAACACCTCATATTTTCTTATAAAATAACTTATTGTTCTAGAAGGCATAGATTGGTCAGTTCTCGTACGTTGTAACCCCATTTTCGCCATATAAATACCAATTTTTAATTAATAAATATACGGTTTTCGGTTGAATATCTCACTTTTTGAAACATTTTCGTAATGGTGAGAAATCAACGCGAAAATGTTTCCTTTTATGACCTCCGCCACTGCACTGATAAGTAGCACCATCTAGTGGGTCCCTGCGAAGTTATTTCATTTTAAAGTTGGAGGTTAATTGAAAGACACCTTGTAAATAAGGCTATAAATTATAAGCACCAAAATTTCCAATTATATTGTAAAAGTAGAATTTTTTGGAACTGCAAATTGTGTTTACATTTTGCCGTAAGTTTAAGTATTTTGAGCCCCAGTTAATTTTAATTGCTATATTAAAATATTCCTATGTTAAAAATTTAAAAAAATTCAATATATTTAATGGATATTGCGTCGATTTTTACCATATCAAATTCGATACATTTTCACAGTGCTCCTTGATTCTAATGTCGGTTTAAACCTTTAATGTTTTATTCACATTTGCATTCCGAATCCTCTTTTAATATTTTAAAACATACTTGCTGTGGCTAAAAGCATTTTTTAATGCTCAAATATTGGACAAATATTCCCACTGTTGCAATCTTTCAATTAAAGGTGTCAACTTCAAACTAAAAAGCAGAAAATAATCAAATAAAATCTCGTGAAAATTCTTGAAAAGAAATTCTTGAAAAGAATGAATTGGATACTGATCCGGGTTAAGAAATACCAGGGAATCTTTTGCTTCTTAAATTCAGCACACACACACATTACGATCAAAATCATAGAATTATTAAAGCAGCTGAATTTATTGCGTAGTACTGATGTGGCTTACGACGAAATACTATAGAAATAAACACAATTTATCCACATAATCCCTATATACACAGTGGATAAGAATAATTTAAAATGACTTAGATGTTCAGGACTAAAATCTTGGAAAAAAAATTCCATAAAAATTAATCCATCTTGCGGTGTAATATTTCTATACTTCAATGATTTCTGGTATTTATAATCATAATTTCTATTTCTCTTCAAAGCAAGAGCAACGCTCTAATCTTCAGTTCATTATTTCACGAGTTCTATTCTTACTATTGGTGAGGAAGTGTGTGGTTCAGAATGTATGTATATATTCCTACTCTAAACTAGATTCCGATTGAATTAATCTTCGTGAGCAATAAGTAACTGTCGTAGTAACAAGCTACCAAAGCAGTAGTAATCTGAATTAGTAGTAAAAAATGTTGAGAAATATACTTCTCTAGAATAAAAATGAATACCTAAAACAATTAATTCTAAAAACTGATTAAAAAGTTAATATTCAACTAATGCTGTTTAAAAGTTATTTACAGGTTAGTTCTTGGAAAAGTTAAATTTTTAAGTCTGTCTTTCTTTGAAGTATTACGTTTAGTAGCTAGTTCCTGCATTAATATGAAATACACAACCCCCCAAATGGAGAAAAAATAAGTTTATTTTACAAAAAAGTAAATAACCAAACAAAGTAGAAAAAATACAATTTTAACAAGTAATCTTAAATTTAAAATACTTGAATACCCAATAAAAATGAAGAAAGCTTGTGAAATAATAAAGGAAAAGCTTAATCTCAAAACCAATCTTCATTCTTAAGTATCATACAACCTAGGTCACAGTAAAAGCATAAGGAGTTTCTTGATGTTATATTATTAATGTTATTAAAATTATAGTTAAAAATTCAAATAAAATTAAAATTATACTTAAAAAGTGTCTTTTCAAATAATTTTCAAGCACCGTAACAAGACATTTCTATCTGTGCAGAAGTATAAACCAATGAACTAAAAATATAAAAACAATTGTTCGAGTAACGCAAATATGCTAGACTGCATTGTCTGTGACGTCGCATTTTAAACAAGAGTTAAAAAAATATTAGAGCAATACAAAGACAATTTTCGTTCCAACATCTTAATCCATTTGATCTATGACACATGGCAATATACCAAATTATCCAACAACTCGGGTATTAAAAAATATTTTTATCATCCCCTTAATGACACAGAAAAGACTTATCTTGCAGGCAAAAAAATAGATAATTCATAATAAGCCTCCATTGCCGTTTCCATTCCTTAAGTTTTCTCCTGAAATAGGGAATGTTGCACAGCTAAACATTTTTTTATTCATTTTGATTAATTCCGTTTTCAAGTATCATCCAATAAGATGTGTGGAGTTAAAATCACAATGCAATTGTTTGAAATTTCAGTCAAGGCTAATTTTTATTCCTGTAGCACAAATCAAACGAACAGGCTTGAAAATAAAAATAAAATTAGCAAAAAGGAACTGTTTGTAACAAGCTGTTTTAATATCACGAATTGCACTGCCATCTTCGCATTCTGTTTCAGTCAGTTTATTTAATAGACATAGTAAAAAAAATAAGTTTTAAAATAATGACATTTAATGTCACATTTAAAAACAGTTTAAAAAAGCTTAGCTCAGCAGTTTAAAATCAACTAAACTAGTAGCCTAAAATATCTCACTCGCTCGAGTACGGACAACTGTAACAAGGCAACCTAAATAATCCCAGGAACACAGCTTACTGAATTATTTCACTGTTATTAAGATTTCTAGTACTTCTGTATTCAGTAGTGATTTTATAGAATTCGACAATTCTTGAAGTTGACTTTTTTAAAATTTCTCACGTTTTCATACTCTGAAAACTGCAGTAGCATGGATTGACCCTTTAAAATGAATTGTGCATAACTCCAAATATTTCATGAAAAGGAAGAAACCTTGGTGAATTCTTATCCTGGAGGTTAATTAACTACTTTCAAATTCATAATAGTTTCAATTACATACTATATAAGTGTTCTAACTATACCTTCGCTGAAGCTTCATTTCACACGTGGGCAGTACAGAGTGGGTATAGGATTACAGATTACACGGACATAGAGAAATGGGGATGGTAGTTGACATAAAACACGTGAAAAGACACGAATTAGGGGGGGGGGAACGTGTTTATTACTCATCACATTTTTTTACGTTAGCAAAACAAAACAATACGCAATGATAGCAAAACAAAATACGGAAAAAAAAAACTTTTTTTATTCAGTTTGGAAAAGGCTGCTGGAAAACTTATTTTGTATTTTTAAGATTTACATAAAGGGGTTAATAAGCCCTATTAAGCAATATATTAGGTTGGGGAAAAAGTTATCTATTATTTTTTCGGTAGACGTCTGTAGTGATCGCTATCTCGTGAGGTATCGATCAAACAATTTCAAATTTATGCTCATTGGAAAGGTGACATTTGACACTAAAATATTCTCTTGCGGTTTTTTGTTTGATTAATTCAGTTATGAGTACAAGGTTTTAAAAATAGAAGACAACAAACAGAAAATTCGATACATTTTAGTTTTTCTTTTATATGGCGAAAATGCTAACCAGGTGGCTAAAATTGTGAAAGGTGTTTATCGTCCTATATATGACTGTAACAACCAGTTACGCACAATTTTGGTTTCGTCGATTCCGTTTTGGTATTTGGATGCTAAAGATGCACCTCGCATGGATACAACATCGTCGAGAATGTCTATAAAATATCAAACTTGACAGCATGTCAGCAGTCGTAGCTTTGGACAAGACCTAAAAATCTAAATGAAAACTGTTTTAAACCTTTTTGCAAAGTGAATCTGAAAGAGGTTACAAAAAGTTCACGTAAAAATAATGGATTTCTTTTTCCCCAAACTAATATATTGCAAGATAATATTTTTACAGATTATATAAGCAACCAGAAGACTGTAAAAGTGAAAATATTTTCATCGGTCATGTAAGCCTTCTAAAGCTCACCTTGAAGAACATGACTCTGAATTAGAAAATTTCTTCATTGGAACAAACCATGGTAGAAGGATGGAATACGAACATTAGAGGATATAACACTGTTGAAGTTTATAGTTGAGAAAGGCCGAATGCATTATTTCTTGGGATCGGCAAATCATGTAAAAAATAGTTTTGAGTAATGTCAAAGAGCTGAGTATGCTCCTTAAAATTTTGTTAGCTAGGACTCTCTTATTTCATGTGGTGAGGCATTCTTCTAAATAAGAAGCCAGATACCAAGAACTAGTCATCGAGCAGCCAGTAAGATAATGGAATGGTACACTCACTTCCACGTGTGCAAATTGCCAGATATGACAAGATGAAATCTATGGTCGCGATGACCTAGTTGGTTTGGGCTTTCGTTTCTCGGAAGGCAGTGAATTCGAATCCCGACCCTATCAAAGATCCGTCATATTCACAAAGGGCGTGGTCGCAATGTCCTCCATGGGAACCTCTGGGGAAGATACCTCTAGAGAAATTATACTTCTGGGGGTGGCAGGACAAGTACAGGGGAGTCTTCTGCTTGCTCCCCGCTTCTAGATTATGAAGATTCCCACCCGGTTGTTTCTAAATAGTAGAGCCCATCTTAAGACTAGGTACAGGGAACTATGCTGGTGCAACAAGATGAAATTTCTTGAAATAGGGAGAATGGGCCGTGGATTAAATATAATCTTGAAAAGAATCCGGTCATGAAGAGAATCTTATTTCGACTTCAGTTCAGTGCATTTTTGCTTAACTAAGAATGATGCTCAAAAATATACCTCCCCGTTTCAGAATCTCTCGCATACAGTTTGCCATTATTCTAAGAACTAGGTCTTAGGATTTTGGTTGATGACGCTCCAAGAGTGCGGGAGACTGCCTCTTTAGCTATTCTTTGTTGACTTCCTCGTTACCAACAATTCAGACAAAAGCTTTGAAATATCCAATACAAATATTATACAAATAATATTTTTGAATGCAACGCATTGCAGGACTGGTGCTAGTAAGATTTCTGGTTGACTTGATCGCAGCCTTGTTATCTCTCTGACCAGATAATGGCTTCTTTCAGGACAAGGATGTGTGCCCGAGAAACATATATACACTGATGGAAAGAAAAATCGCAACACCAAGAAGGAGTCGTGCTAGCGAAACGAAATTTGGCAAGCGTGTTTATCCATCTGAAAGATGACGTCGATTCTAATTTTGCACTGAGCGCATCAGTGTGACGCTAATAGCGATACACACAAGATGCAAATCAGCTTTGCTTTAAATACGCGCTTTAACGTTCTTGGGCGTTATTTAGCGTCGAGATTTGATGTAGTGAGTTAATGCTAGTGCACAATGCCTTTAAAAAGACGTCGAAGCCATTATCAACAGTTCACTGAGTTAGAACGAGGTCGTATAATAGGCCTACGAGAAGGTGGATTTTCTTTCCACGAGATTGCAGAAAGGCTTGGCAGGAATGTATCCACTGTGCATGAATGTTGGCCGCAGTGGTCAAGGGAAGGGACTGTCTCAAGAAGACCGGGTTCCAGGCGGCCAAGTGGCACTACTGAGAGGGAAGACCGCCGTGTTCCCATATGGCCGTAGCGAGTCGTACTGCGTCTGCAGCAGAAATTCGAGCAGCAGTTGACACCACAGTGACACAACGAACTGTTACCAATCGGTTACTTCAAGGAAAGCTTCGAGCCAGACGTCCTGTAGTGTGCATTCCACTAATGCTAAACCAATGCCGTTTGCGACGTCTGTGGTGTCAGGCTAGAGCTCATTGGAGAACGGAGTGGTAATCTGTAGTTTTTTCTTATGAAAGCCGGTTCTGCCTTGGTGCCAGTGATGGCTGTGTGTTGGTTAGGAGGTGGCCAGGTGAGCGGCTGCAGCCATCCTGTCTGTGACCTTGACACGCTGGACCTACACCTGGAGTTATGGTCTGGGGAGCAATTTCTTATAGAAGCAGAAGTACTCTCGTGGTTATCCCACGCACCCTGACAGCAAATGTGTACGTCAGTCTGGTGATTCAACCTGTTGTTCTGCCTTTCATGTGTAGCATTCCCAGAGATGTTTTCCAACAGGATAACGCTCGACCTCATACTGCTGTTGTAACCCAACGTGCTCTACAGGGGGTCGACATGTTGCCTTGGCCTGCCAGATCTGTCTCCAATTGAGCACGTATGGGACATCATTGGACGACAACTCCAGCGTCATCCACAACCAGCATTAACCGTCCCTGTGTTGATCGACCAAGTGCAACAGGCATGGAACTCCATCCCACAAACGGACATCCAGCCCCTGTATGATTCAATGCATGCACGTTTGTATTCTAGCACTCAAAATTCTGGCGGTTACGCCGGTTATTAATGTACCTGTATTTCACTTCTGCAATGGCTCTTCTCGAGCTTAAATTAACCTGTGATCTTAAAATTGTAATCAATTACGTACGTTACCTACATAAATGTATTGCAGAAATTTCATTACTTTACAATAATTATTTCTAGTGTTAGGATTTTTTTTTCATCAGTGTAGATATTACTTTTCATGTGAGTTTTGAACCATCCTCTGAAAATACCGCTAAGCCAGAACCAACTTTATGCATAAGTTTATATCCATCTGTGAAAATGATGAGATGATCTGGTGTCACGGTTAAGCATTATGAGGTTCTTCTAATGCTACAGTTTAGGTTAAGGAGACCCAAGTGATTGGAGTCAATTTTAACTGGTAAGTCGATGATATCGAGAAGGGATAATGGGGTATTGTCGAAATGGAAGTGTCCTCTAATTAGTCTTATGTATATTACTTCCTCTTCGAGTGATAGGAACAGGAATGGAAGGCAGGTAGACTTGTTAATTGGCTGAAGTAAAGATTTCCTGAATGCACGTGATGCTCAAAAAGAACCGTCGTGACTGAATGCTTAGAAAACAAAGGATGGTGTGGCATAGACATGATTTTAAAATAATTTATAGCCAGTTGTCACCGCCTTAAATGTTGTGGCAACTGATGAAAAGTAACATTTAAATCTTTCAGGGTGAAGTACCAAATAAACCTGTACATACTAAGGCAGAATGATAAACTGTCTTTTAAGAGACAGATTCCTATACAATAGAGCCATAATCAATTTGAGGAAGTATAGTGCCGTAATACTCGTAGTAATGACACACGATCATCGCTTCAAAAATTGTTGGACAGAACCTCGAGAACAGTGTCTTGGATTTTCCGGCGTCTGTAACAATGTAAGAAACTAGATTTTTGGTTCTATGAAAGGAAGTTTCGTAGGCAAAAGATTTTACGTTTAATGAAAAAGCAACTCATAGATAAGCATAACGATGATACTAGCCATTTCAATTAGATTACCATAGTTGATCTATAGTTGACTAAATACTGCATATGAAATTATGTAAAAAGAAGCTAAAATGGGAAAGAATTCCCTCGTTTGAGTACCACATAAAATGATGAGCTGTAAGGAAAATTTATGAGTCAAAGCTGGCAACACTAGTTCAAAGATTAAATACTATACACCTTTTAAGTAACACGTATAGCTTGACAAGTTGATAGCTGGAATTTAACATAAAATGCATCAGTACCGCCCCTATAAGAAACGGATATTGGTTCAATACATATATAGAATAACTATGAATCGAAAATACTCTTTCATGAAATATTCCACATTAGTATCATATGAATGATAAGAAACAGATCTCATGTTCGTTACTGCAAATAACAATATGAAAAAGCCCACCAAGGTTTCAAATTACGTTCTTAACAGTAACTAGATCTGCCGTAAGTGATACAAATACTGGTTATCCCTGTTCAGAATCTTTCACGTACGGTAGCGTGAAATTTCGACTCGACTCACTATGCCTTGCGTACTAGTATGGGTACTATATTTTCCCAGACCAAGCAGTCTCTTGGCCAGCTTACATTATACCTAATTTATTCAATTCCTAATTTACCTAATATATACAATACATAAATAAAATACATTATACCTAATTCATTTTAACCATTCAATCATGATAACATAACCTTATGGAAATAACTATTGGTAAATATCTACCTGTGCAGACACTCAAAAATAATGCAACTGCAAAGATAGTTCCCCTCATTGGTGAACTTTGGATGTACTAGTTCGAATAGATTCAACCATTCTAATCTACGTCCCCATATACTAGAAATATCCGAGTTTGTGTAGCCTGCCATCATAACACCCCTCATCACATAAAACAAAGCTTCTGTGAATATGTGAGAATAGATAACTAAAACTAGATCAATAGATTTCATTAAAACAGAAAGGTTGACAAACACAAGGATTTAAATACCCTCAATTAAGTAGAACATTTATTGAGAAAACAGTTGATTAAATAGGTAGCCCTTAGCTGGTAGTCAATATCAAAATGATGATTCTTGTTATAGAATTTCCATAGGGCTTGTTCAACTGTACAATTAGAGACTTGTATATAGGAACACTCTTCCTATAATAACCTTCCTCCTTTCAACAGGTGCTCTTTGGATGGTGCATTGTGAACTGTCAAACAGACTAAGGCTGCTGTAAAACATTTTATACTGAGAAATTGCCTGGTGGAAGGACTTCATAGAATGTGGGTAATACTCACATGTTACTAGGGAGAAAACTGCAAAACTCCCAAGCATTCCTCCCAACTGATACATGCAGAAGCCAGAGAAAGCAACACCCATCTCTGAATGTTCAACAATAGCCAAAATCAATCCTAGGACTTTTTGCATTGAGAAGAGATGTCTCATTTTGCCATGGTGAGCACTGTCAGTTCCAAAGCTAAATATCAGGTTTTTTCAATGTAGTTGCCATACTTGAAGTCTACAATCAAAACGTTTGTGCATTTTCAACATCATATACTGTGCCAAAACATTTTGATCTGTGTTATTTTAATTTGTCTGGATGCACTCTACCTCATAGGAAATTTATGAGTTTCGGACAACAAGTAATTAAATACTACTATACAATATCAAATTTGTCAAATCAATTTAAAAGTAACAGATTGGAAAATATAATTTTTAATGTATACAGTACACTCACTCTAATTTTTAATGACAGCAGGAATTTGCATATTTTATAAGTTTCCAGAAACAAAATATGTATTATCACAGCTATTAACAATTTCATGATTTAATATAATTATTGTACAAGTTTATTCCCTTTCTGAACATCAAGTTAGATGAGATTACAAGGCAAATATATATAATTAAGAGAGGTTGGTAGGTTTCCTGGTGCAAATTGTGGACAAAACCCAACTAATAAAGGACAAGCTGCACCATAATTAAAAGAGAGAAACTTTTTAAATTTGCAACTGTATAAATAGTAATTGAATCACATTAAATTGCTAGTTTATTAAGATATTCACCTTTAATGTATATCTAAAATTAGTACAATTGTAGAAATATATTAATCTCGATGTGTATAACTTTTAAGTAAAATTATTACTAATACCGAGGTTATTAATTTTTTTACAGCATTACTGGCACAAAAATATAAATTATACATTTTAATATTAACGCTGATGTTGATAACTTTTCATTTATTCAACAATTAAAACTCTTTTTCTGCTGATAATATCATACAATATTTGTTACTGTTAACATTTTTTAGATCAAAAGATCCATTACTTCAAATGTGATGGGGTTTTGACAGAAAACATGGCAGTTTATATAAGTCATCAAAATCTTACCAAATCTGACATCTAGTAACATTGGGTATATTACTATCCTCAATTTAAAAAAAAAAAAGCAGTATACGAATATTTTTGTTTGCAATCACAAATCAGAATTTACAGCATCAGATACATAAAATTTAAAATGACAGTAAAAGAAGAATCCAATTTCAAGCCTTAGCTAGAAAAATTCTTAAAAGCTATCTTTACAAGGGAAGTAAAGAACAAGAATTTATGAAAGAACACCCTTCCTACATTATTCAAATTCCGAATCTTTTTAAAATCTTGTTATGTTGGAAAAATAGGCTTTATATACAGATTGAAAAATACAAGAAACACTTAAAAATTTAATGTATCTTTACTTTTATTATATAAAAATAATAAATAGTAAATTTTGCAGAAAAAAAAAATATATAATAGCAAAAATAAAATAATCAAGTATGCTTGAAATACATCTATTTTGTACAGTTTATACATAGATATAATTCTTTTCAAATTAGGAATATCAGGATGTAGCAAAATAGCGATTTGGAAATTGAGTATGTTCAGTTCTTTCAGAGCATTCACTATCAAAATTCCTAAATGTTGATTGTTTCAATGGCCAGGTACTAATTTTTGACTGTGTTGCCTGGAAAGATAAATTAAGATGTATTTTATATAAAAATTATTGATTTATATTGTTACAAACTAATTTTCAATTTGATTTACACACTAATTTTTATGACATCAACAATTGTAAATCAAGTTAAATATTCTTAATATACTTAAATATTTGAAGTAATAAAATAATTCAAAGTGAAAAAAGTCAAGTCTTGTTGATACAGATAATATCATATTGATGACAATGCACAATATGTTTTATTAATAAGAACAAATTTTTCCCCCAGATCTGAAAGATGAAATTCTGTTTTAACAATGTCTAGTGAATACTTAGATAGTAAGTACAGAATTTTTGCAAGTTCTTAAAAATATTTGCTTCCTACAAATGAAAAGTTATAAAACATTTCTAATATAATTTTCTTTGCATACTTAGAATATTAAATTAACCAAATAAACGAAAATAAATAAAAGCAGCTTAGATACTTAGATGAAAAAAAGATATGCATATAGTAATTTTTCCTTTTAATCAATACTATTTGAATAGCAACTTCTTAATACTTTAATTTTGCTATTTATATTCCACAATGGTTTGCTTGGGGAATTAGTTTAAGTTAATGTTGAATTTATCATACATAACAACCAGATAAAGAGTAGAATCTTTTGTCTATCTGCAATTTAAGGGTATAAGTTTTGTATATTTCTTAATGTTAAAGATAAATACATGTAATAATAATTTAAACCAGTTTGTAAAAAACCAAAAATTATGCAAAATTATTTTAAAATATCCCCCCTTAAAATTAATTTTTTATCAGTAACTGAAGTATAATGTAAAAATGTAATAAAAAGCACCCAATAATTGTCTTACTATCCTATTATTTGAGAAATCTTATAAAAGTATTCTCAGCAGAAGTAAACTTCCAAGGAATGATATTTTATTGGTTGTTAAATACCAAAAGAGGTAGTGTATTAAATTTTCAAATATTTTTTATGTAACTCAATGTTCCTAAATGGACTGATAATATTCTTAATCAACGAAATTTTTAAAATAATTAAACAAATTTACATCATATTTATACATAAAATTACTTACACTGAAACATATTAAAACAGATTTCTATAAAAAAATTATTTATCATATTAAGTCTCTAAATGCATGCTATTCTGCTAAATAATGCATGTGATTTCAATTTATGTGACAAAGAATAGTGTTTATAAATAAATCAAAGCAAAAATGAATACTTTAATTACTATTAACATATATTAGTTATCAATAGTACTCCAAAATAGCACATAAAGATGTAGTAAAAAAAAAAAAAATTCTGATATTTATAAAAAGTTTATTTATTAAACAATTGTGGTCACAAATTTGTTAGAAATTAAACGCATTAGAAACTCAGGACAACAAAACAGTTGCTTTCAATTTTACAAGCTTCTTTTATTTATAGATTTCTTTGGCTTATCTATGTTATTATTTAAATTTTAGAAATTCACATTACAAGAAATATTTTAAAAAAATTAGACATAATATTGTACACCTTTTTTTAGTAATTTTTTCTAGATTAACTTTTAGTAAAGTTTAACTATACATAATAACAAAATTAAAATATAGCCATCATTAATTTCAAATAGAAGAACTAGCTTAATTCAATATAGATAATTTTGTTATCTATTTAATTACAAAATAATTTAAATTTTAGATTTCTTATTTATGTGTGTGTTTGGAGCTGGGCATAAATTCATGTAAGCAAATTAAATTGGAAGAGATACAATACAATTCTTAAATTTTAATACAAGAAAAAAATACTAACATATTACTTAGTAAATTACTTGTAAATTAGATTCACAACACTAATTTACAAATATTAAAGGCAATTTAAAATATTCAATAGTGCAGAAATAATCTTATTCATTTAGATATGATTAAAAATTAATACGGTGAAACTCAAATGCTAATATGTGAAACCTAATAAATTCAGATTCTTTAATAAAAAAAATGAATACAAAAAAAATTTTACCATCATCATTAACTTGTTTTTAAATTGAATATATATATATATATATATATATATATATATATATA
>JAPDSC010029807.1:262050-300850 GCA_026290005.1 Latrodectus geometricus | reverse complement strand
TATATATATATATATAAAACTTTATATAAATTAACTGTGGCAGTTATGTTTGTCTTCTTTTCAAATAAAATAGCCACGACAACTACAGAGAGTAATGTGTTTTCTTCTCCAATTAGTATGAATTCAATGCTTTAAAGCAAACAGCAATGGAATTATACTAGCTATGAATATGCTGAAAATAAACTCTGAAAAAAGCAATTTCTAAAACATAATTTATTTGAGCTTGGTGATAATTTCTGAAACTTATTTAAAATAAAAATAAATATCATTATGAATTGAATGTAATTTACTCTTTTCATAAGTACATATAACTTTGTAGTGATTACTACAGCTACCTTCCCTGTAAGATCTAGGTAGATGGCACTAGCCGCAACAAGGAAGATCCCCGACAGTATCTTTTTTTTGTTATGCATTAGTTTTTGTAGTTGCTGCTGGCACCCAACGTGAAGCGGCAGTTTATAACTACTTTATTTGCAAAATTAATAATAATTACATCAACGAGTTAATAACAGAACAGCAGCAACTACAAAAACTTAATACATAACAAAAAGTGAGTGGATATATTATTTTGGAAACTTCCTTGTTGTGCCTAGCACCAACTACTGTAGGTTTTACAGGGAAGGTAGCTGAAGTTATAACTGCTACAGCTTCTTTTTTTGTAACAAATACTTTTAAATTCATAAATCTTCAGCTTCTTTTTTTGTAACAAATACTTTTAAATTCATAAATCATTTTGTTACTTTAAAATATTACAAATACAAGCAAATATTTTTTTCCATTTCTTGGTATATATTATTCAGCTATCTCTTTTGAAGCAGTCAAATATTTATTACTCTTAATTAATTTAGTAATATAAAATTATTTTATTCCAATGATAAAATATTGATGAAAAAATAACATATTTATTTGACTGTAAAAGCATTCCACTAACAATAATCAAATAAAGAGAAAATAAATATGAAGACTTATAATACAGTTTAGTAATTAATCATTAACAAATATATGATTTTTATAAATAAATTTTAAAATATAAGAAATTAATCAACAAATTTTCAAAAGCATTCATATACTGTTTCATTAGATATGATGCAAAAGAGCTTGTACACAGTGAGTCTGATGTTTCATCAATGTTTGAAGTTATTTAATTAGCCAGAAATTAATTAGACAATTATAAATAATATAATTTTTATATAATTATTAATTTTAACTAAATATTTTACATTACTTTTAAGAAACTGTAATGAAAACACACATCATTAAATACACTTAAATAAAAATACTTATATTTTAAGTTAGTTTATTGGGAAATCTTTTTTTTTGTATTAATCATTAAGCAACATAGTAAATTTCATAATTACAAAGGGGATTTAAACATCTAAAAGACACTTGAACAAAAGGTTTAATTAATTACCCATAGGCATTCCTCTTTGGATTCTGATATGTTTTCTAGTCCTCCAGGCATACTTTCACCACTGCTTTGCTTCCTTAAATATAAATTAAAAAACTAACATTAGAAATTAAATTTCAAAAGTTGACATAAATATATTAAAAGAATTTCAACATAAAGAATTTAAAATATACTATACATTCTATAAATTGTTTTGGTTTTTATGAGCTTTGTAAAAATATTTAAATGTCACCTATTTAAATTATTGCAGATTATTTTTTTTTTTTAAATTTTTTAACATGTAAACAGTCTTCTTTAATTTTTCCCTACAATGTTTAAGTTACTAAAAGTTTTGTTTTAACAATAATGGAACTTATAAAGAATACAGTAATCAAATTTATTACATGCACCAAATAACTGTTTTAAAAGTATAAAAACTTTTTATAATGGGGTTTATAAATTGCAATTTTTACATATTGTATGATCACAGTTATGAAATTAGAATGTTTAATTCATACCTGGAACAATGTTACTAGATTCTGCTCTAAACAAATTCTTAAACAACCATCAATTTTATCAACTATAACTAACACATTTACAAATTCAGTAGTAGGTTCGCCAATTTTTCTAACTACTTTTTGTTTTCTATTCTTAATACCTCATTTTCTAATGGCTACTTTAAATTAAAGGGAACTTTCCTACATAGCTCCATTTTATTTTTAGCATCAAATTTTAGTTTTATAAGGCAGAATTTTTTTTAAATATCCTAATCCATTAAATGAATAAAATTCTTTCACTTGATCAGAAATGTTAAATTCAGATTTCACAGAATACACTCCTTTTACTAAATTAGACTTTATAAAGGTAAGTAAACTCAAAACATAAGAATCAGAATTATATTTGAGTTTCGAAGATTATGTTAATTCCTTTAACAGTTTCACACAATAAATCACATTTTCCTATTACCTTCATTTTAGAACAATTTTAATTAGAAAGAATCCTATTAGGTGTTTTTTAATAACAGTCTCTTTTAAAATGATTTCTTTGAATTTATGATATGGAAATACATTCCATTGAGCACCAGTATCAGGTTTCATATTTAAATATATATTTTATACATAAAACTTAATTTAATTTTTTCCCCCATTTTTTACTCTTATTATATTTATAGTTCTCATTATTTATTTCACCCAACACATATACACTAACTTTAAACACTATCAATTTATCAACATGGTATTTAAAATCTGAATAGTGTGTTTTCATTTAAAGCATTTATATTCTATTTTAATCTGCACACTCATACAAAATGATTTCTTTTCTTACAAACTTTACATACTTTATTGAATTCATCACAATTGAATTTTACTTACTTAATACTGAATTTTCCGCATACTTTAGCTTTATTTTGTACTAGTTTCCCAAATACTTTATTATGAAAACAAAAATCACCTGAATTATTTTGATTATCCAAGTGCACTTTTCCTTGGACCCAGCATGCCACCATGATTTCCTTTTGTATTATTTCCACAGCTTTTTCAATGTTAAGTTGATTTTCATCAATGTCATTGACCTTACACACACACACACATTTTAAGACACTCTTCTAAAGTAAGATCACTTTCATGTAACAGTTGATTCTTTAGTTATTTATTTCTAATTCCACATATAATTCTGGATTTAATTAAACTTCTGTAGATAATTCCATCTGTAATAATTACTTTTCCTTCCACAGGAATTTAACTCCACAATTCCTTTTCACCAAACTGTGCCATGTCATGTTTGATGAAAATTAAGTAGAATATTAAGCACAAAATAATAATTTATTATATACAAGTATTCACAATGCACATCATAGACCTACACATCAGGTTTTACTAATGACACTAGAATGCAAAAGATTGGGAGAACACTATACATATGATAATATAGTCACATGGTTACAATTATAATACTACAATTAACCATATGACAAGCATATTAATGAAATTGTTTTTCTTTATTGAAATGAATGATCACTACTTAAAAAATAGTTTATATAAAACTTGCTTCATCAATTCCTCTAAATGATCAGAAAATTAATAAATATGCAAGTAATTCCAGAATGCTTGAAATTTGATGGGTTTATTAAGTAGCTAACAAAAGCAAATAAAATTTTTACCTCTGAGAAATTCAATTTTTGATAATGTGATTTTTCATCATTATTATGTAGCTTTTATTAAAAAAAAAAATTATAAATCCTATTTAAATATTTTTTTATAATATTACAATTACTTATTTTGGCTGCAAAACTTTAATAAGAAAAAGAAGAATTTTAATCTTTTTTACAAACATTATTTTTGTTAATTCAACTACCATAGGTAAGCATATTTTTATATTAGATTTTAAGTAAATTATAATTTTACAAAATAATTAACCCCTCTAAAGTTATTAATTATTTAGCGATAACATATTAATCCTGATAATGTTCACAAATTTGATAATTATTCAGCCAATAAATTGTACAATTTATTTCGTTTGCTTAAGATATGATAAGTCAGAATGCTTGACCATTCTAAACATTTTCCATGAAGTTAAAAAATTTAAAATATTTTAATCTCCATTGAAAGTACAAATGACTGCTCCGCAAATGTGTGTGGACTTTGTAATAAGATATTAACTTATTGGATGATTCTAAGCTCCTACTAAGGATACTTAACTACAATTAACATTTGAATGCTTCATTTGCCAAATCTATTAACTCCATAAAACTATAAATTGAGAAAACGATTAAAAAAGTGTGTAATTAAAACTAACGTTATTTCTTTTATTTAAATATGGTTTTCGTGATGTTAATTTGGATTTTAAGGGAAATTTGTTTGAATATATAAAGTTATTTATTATATACATGTTTTGGTATTAAAATTTAATAAAATTTCGAAAATGGAGTTAATCAATTTGGCCAGTAAAACACCCATTTAAAGCACACACCCTTTACAATATTTTTAAAAATTATTACTTGCTATCAATCATTGATCATATAAAATAAATAATCTCAAAATTTGGAAATTAAAATTAATTAAATTAAGAGGGAAAAATAGACATAATAAGCTTTTTAAAAAAAAAAAAAAAAAAAAAAAAAAAAAAAAAAAAAAAACATTGTTAATTAAACATCAAACTGTAAAATGATAAATTAAAGTAACAAAATTTTAAGGAAATATAAGTCACATATTTGAACAATAATTAAAAAATACACATTAATTCTCTGAATGAATGAAAGAATTTAATCATTTTAAAATCTACACACCTATTTGATAGAGATAACATAAGATGCCTGCTAAACAAGCCATTTACTCCAAATTGATGCAATTCATTATCTGGCCCATTTACAGAAGAACCATCATCACTAGAGCTTCCATTTTCAGAAATGGAATTATTCCATCTGTAATAAAAAGTAAAACAATTTCAACAGTATCTAAGATATGAAAAAAATAATTTTCCAATTATTTATCAATATATGCACATGTAATAATAAAGATTTCTCATGTATTCATTTAATTCACTTAAAAAGGATCAATACATAATATTTCAAAATCTACGTACAACATAGTATATTTTTTTTAATTAATAGATTTCCCAAAAACTCAGTATTCAATACAATTTTCTCAGTAGGTGTAATTTCTTTATTTTCAACTATTAAAAAAAAAAAAAAAAAAAAAAAAAAAAAAAAAAAAAAAAAGGAAAAGATATTTCAATTTTAAATTTTTAAATAAGTGAAATTTTCGCCAAAGCTCAGAGTAATCTTTTTTTTTTTTTATCTAAAGCTTTTACATTTACTTTAGTATTGTAATAAAGCACTAATAATTTTCTAAATTTACTATGAAATATGTGGAATAAAGTAGTACTTTCATTGAATTTAATAATGAGAAAAAAATTAATTTTACACAAAAAAGTCATCGTTAAAGAAAAACCCTATAGCATAGTGTGTGAATGCCTATAACTAAAATCACTAAATATTAAACTAAGTGAATTTCCACTAACTATTATAAATTTTTCTTAATGCTACCATTTACTTGAATATTTAAGAGATGAAACTTTTTAAGGTTTGCAACTTTATATAAAAGTCTATTACAGATTGTTTACACTTGATCACTTTTTACATGTGAGAAAATTCCAGAGATCAGTAGTTTAAAATTTTAGGAATTAATATAAGCCATGATGGAAAATTTTTAATGACATGTTCATTTCAAGTGCAAACATTAAAACTTGTTAGCAATCATTTTAGATGAATCAAAGTAATCTGTGAAGTAACAGCTATTTTAAAAATTATAAATTATTATATAATTAATCAAAAGTTTGCATTGCAAGAGTTGCACAACAATTTTATCAATTTAATTTTTAAGACTGATTTTAATATTTGATTTGAGTCTAACCTTTAATAATAGACTTCAAGAAAAATTTAAGATTTTTGGAGATATTTTTTTTAAAAGCTGCCCCTTAAGTGCTCACTGTAAAAACAAAATTACAAAACTTTTTTCAAAAATTAATATAATAAAATGATAGCATTTGAATTGGCATAAAAATTATTAAATCAATGTTTGTGCTAATTTTATATTCTTTTAATATTTAAGTTTTAATATTCTTTTAACTTTTGTGGTATACCACTAACAAATATTTTGGAAGAATTACAAGAGTTTCAGAAAAGATAAGTAAGATACTTATTTTACTACAATATTAACATTTAAAAAGATTAAAATAAAATACTCAATAGAGATTGAATCTAATGTAATGAATTGGCATTGATGTTATAAAAAGTTCACTTTTTAAGCTAAACAGTCTTAATTTCAATTTAATTGATTGAAATGAGTCAATTGAGTTGAAAATAATATAATTTTAAAACTAAATAAAACAATTAAACTAGATTATAAAATAAATGAGTTAAAATGTAAACCTTTAGCTATGACAAAGTTATAAGGATTTTGCCAACATTACTTATGTATCTTTTGGATTTAACCTGTTAAAAATATTATGGTCAGGGTACTACATAAAATTTGACCCAATACTTAATATAATCATAAATCACTGATTAAATTAAATTTAAGCTTATTTGATATCTTTGTCAACTGAAATAAGAATTTAGAAAGGAATGAATAATTAAAACAAACATGTTAATCAAACATTTCAGTTTAAATAATCATTTTGATGCACAATTTTAAAATTTGTACAAAAAATTTAAAATCCATCTAAATTATGTAGAAAATGCTAATGATAAGTTGCTAGTTTAAATGTTGCATTTTAGACTTAATTTATTCCTTCTAAGTAACATTAAAGAAATATTTGCTTTCAATCAAACAATCATACAATTTCACACAATACTCAGCTTTTCTCAATTAAAAGAAAATTTTAACTTTTCTAAATGTTTTGAGCAAATATTACTTCAAATATCAAATGCAACATAATATAATTACATTGTATTTTACAGCATGTGTCATGCTAAAAATCTCAACACTTGAAACAAAATTAAACAATTTAATAATTTATTTTTGATAAAAAAAACTTTTTCATTATTTAAAAACATAAATTTAATTGCTCACTTTAACAAGAACAAATGAAATAATTTTTACTCTTGTATCACAAATGATGCTAGAATTTTTAAAAATTTGATTTTTAATATTCAATTAAAATTTAGAAATATAAATAACTCACATTTATTTTAAGCATATATTTTAGATCATTCCACAAGAAGACACAAAAATTAAATAAATAGAAGCTGAAAATTATTAACTATTAAAATAGCTGTTAATATTGGTAAAATAAATGAGCAATAAATTTTTAACTCTAAATAAACATAATGCTAATATATTTAAATGATGCACAAATAAAGTACATCCCAAAAAAACTCTATGAACTTGTTATAAATTTTAATACAATATTCGATGATATATTCAAGAGTAATTGTAAAAAAGTCTGTAAAGAACTTTACAGATTTTTTTTCAAGTAAAAGACACTAAATTTCATTTGTATAGGAGTCCTATACATGAAATAAATAAAACTAAAAAAATCTATCCTATACTGAAGACAAATTCGGACTATTCATTTTAATAAATGCTTTTCTGTTCAACTGTTAAAGCATAAGAGAAAATACCTATTGAAAGTGTCTAAGACTATCAACAAAAATAAATACATAAGCATCTACACATATTTTATTCATTTGAATTTTTAATGAAACAGAAGTTACTAGAAAAATATAATGATTAACTATACTTTTGTAATTCTTTGTTTTCCCAATGTGCTTGAACCTCTTTATTCCCTTCATTGCAAATTTTTATCATATCTTCATTCATAGGTAATCCAGAACAGTTCATATTATCAAGCTTCCAAATCCATGAATCATTTCCAAATAGATCTTTAGATGGTTCTTTAGTCCATGATCGATGTGAATTTAGACCACGTGTCAAAGGTGGTACAGAAACTTTAGGTAATAAATTGTACACCTGTTCATCATTGGAACAAAGTGAAAAATAATTTGGACAGTTCATTTTATTTCCAGACTGTTCGGCAGGAACACATGATAAAAGATTGATGACTTCATCTAAATCAATATTACTAGTTGGACCATTGATACATTCTGAAATAAAAAAAATATCATGTACTTACTATACTTTTTGTAAATTTTTTTTAAATATACAAAAAAATAACAGATGTAGATAAATTATTTCATTAGACTCATTTTCCTAATAACATATAGAATGCAGTCCACTATTACGTTAAATTAAAGAAATGGGTTGAATAATGTTAACAAATATCTTTTGAAGAAAACATAAAAATTTTAAAATTTACATCAAGTTTAACAAAATTGTAGCTGAAATATTATAGCAACCTGAGAGATATGATACAAATTTGATATCTGTACCAAATACGGACTGAAATTTTATTTTTAAACATAATTTTGACGCGCAAAGCAAAGACTAGTACTGAAATGAAATAAGACAAAATATTAGTTCATCATTAGTTGATAAACATGTGCCCTATGATTATACAAGGTATCTTATGTTGGAATTCAGAAAACTCATGCACAATATTATTTATTAGTGGAGAGCATTATAACAGTAGGATGTACTGGTTGGAAATATTGCAATAGTTATAATGGAATTAAGATATTATAAAGTCAGACATGGCTGATACAATAACTATAATCATCAGATTGGCAAATTAGATATATTTTGAAAAAGTTTCACCAAAAACCACTTTTATTTTAATGAATACTAAATTTAGAAAAAATGTATGATTTTTTTTCATTGCAATCGAATGATAATGGCCTCACTTTTGTCACGTCATTTTGATTTATGTTATTTTTTTCTTATATTTTAATAAAATAGTACAACATTTTTAGCTTTGTAACTATAGGAAATCACATAGATGGCAACCTAACAGTTAAAAGCTATTATAAAACATTTAAACATCTCTTATGTATTGTCTTGCAGGAAGAATTTCTCGTAATATAAAATATTCACTAGTCAGAAAAAAAAAAAAAAAAAAAATCAGATTTGCAAGGACTTCCTAATGGCAATCTAATGCTCAATCTTATCTGTTTATTTAATTTATATTAATGAGTCCTTACATAACTTTGATCTTTTACTATGATCTACTTGAAAATCAAAATTCAAAAAGTTAGTTTGATATTCACTCATAAGAATAGGTTGAACAAAACCAGCCTTTCAATAAATTTACCATAAATCACAAGCATTTTAGCACATAGGCAAACATACATTAAATTATTGCTGCTTTCCTATTCAGTTCGTGGGCACTAATAATTTTTGGATAGTCAATTGAGCATAATTTGACGTATTTAATCTTTAAATATCCAATTGATTAATTACAAAAGTATTTCATAAATTAATATTTGTTTTTCTACTTAATTTCAACATTTTATTCTTTGCTTTATATACAAATCTGAATATTTTATTTAAAACTTACAAAACTATTTGTTAATTTTTGTAATAATGTTAAGTATTTTGTTTTGTTTAATCCATTTAAACATAAATAGAAGCATTTACTATATATATATAATCACTCGTAAGGAACAATAACTTCTGATATTGTTTGTGTGTGTGTGTATGAGGAAGTATCAAATGATATAATTCAAATGGTAAATTCCAGAATAATGGCAAAAGTTATCTTACATTGATAATAAACACAAGGGGTAAGATATGACAAAAATCAAAAATATATCCAGGCATATTACTGACCAAACATATAAAAACAAATTTGTAATAAAGAGTTTTTAATGATGAAAATAAAAAGTTCTTGAATAAAATGAAAGTATTTGCCATTAAAAATTTTCATTGGAAAGTTTAATCATAAAATAGATAATTAAAATATTAATAAATCTCAACTGTTTAACAAACTCATGTAAATTGGTTTTATATCACTTTAGAACTGTTGTTTATTAACATCGCAAAAAGTGCATATTAAATTAATGTAATAATTAATATTGTTTTCTTCTGATGCTTCAGGAAACACAATAGAATAAATTCAATTTAATAAAAAAAAGTATTAGAACACTTTGATAATTATTTTAGTCATAAAATTAAAGATTTCAAATTAGTTTAAAAAATTAAAGTATTAGCTATTAATAACTATTCCAATCACTTTACTTTACATTTTCCTTACATTATATCATATAAAGATTTTAAGTATAGTTTGATAGATTTAAAGATTTTAAGTATAGTTGATAATATTGTTCTGAAAATGCACCACACATTGTTTCGAAAATATTAGATTCATGCAACTGAAACACAATACCAATGGTATTTCAAATTAATTAAATATTAAAGCTTTAATATATTACTACTACTCACATATAATAATTAAGAATTTAACAGTGTGTGAGAATGATAATTCCTTTATTATTAAAAAAAGATATAATACAAGAAACAAAAAATCTAATCATGAAAATGGACAGTAAAATTTAAGATTTGCATGCACTAACTGATAGAATACTTTTGATTTTTTTTTCCTAAACCACTTCTGAAATACATTGAACAGTCAATAATTATATATATATATATATATATATATATAAGCCTTGAATAAAGAAAATACACAATTTCACACTTTAAAAAACTATTGATGAGCAACCATAATATGTTCCTGATTACAACTTGTAATGCAGTATTTGTTAACTAAAACAACATATCACCAAACAAGTGACATTACCTTGCATTCTATAACTACATCAAAACTTGTCAATTTTACAATTGAAATCAATAAATAATTTAATGAGTTTCATCACAAAAACACCGTATTTTCCTGTATATAATCTCCAGTGGCATATTATATGCAAAAACTTTTCTTCAAGTAAAAAAAAAAAAAAAAAAAAAAAAAAAAAGTGATTTATAATTTGGAAAAATTTTTCTGGAGAATAGATAAAAATATATTCTGCTTATAATGTTGATGTCACATAAAATAATAATAATAAAAAATAAAAAAAAATACACACAGTATGATTAAACTGCTAATTCATATGGGAATGCAATTTTTATGGATGTGGAAAATTAGCTAAATATGTGGAAGAATAACACAAGCTCACATGGAAAAATTACAATAATGTTATTTAAAACTAGAAATATATAATCTGTCAATGACAAATGTTTTGATTCACAGATCAAAAATAATAACCTAACACCAAAATTTGATAGAAAAGTTTGTATTGAGAAATAGAATAAAATCCAATTTAGAGTTTTACTTTTATGATATCATAAAACAAAAACAAAAATAATTAATTCTACCTATAAAAAGTTATAAGGCAGTTTTAGAGCACTCTACTTTTGTGCAATCAAAACCTATTTAAAGTTTTCTTTTTTGATGATTACAAATTAATCATCAAACATAATAAATAATAAATTTTATATTCTTTTAAAATCTTAAACATTTAACAATTTGAAGTCAGAAACAAAACATTAATATTTTAAATAAGAAAAATGCATTATGAAACACACTGTTAACATTAGCTTAATAATATTTTTAATGACAGATAATTAATTTCCTAAAATATAGATTTTATAAATAATGCATACAAGTTCAAACAGTTTTTCAATGCCAATATAGCTTCTATTATATAATTAATAAGTAACTTCCAGTTGCTTTTTAACTTATGGTGTAAAAAATAAAAAAGTTTCTAGTGAATAAAAATTAAAAAAGTTAAAACAAATATGTTGTAAGCTAGCTAAAATTTTTGGACATTTTCAACAATAGCATCTTCATATATTTCTATGTTAAAAATAAAACTTGTATCTATAAATTAATCAATTATTCCAGTATTACAAAAACACATTAAAAGTGGAAATTAAAAATCTCTCAGTGCAGTTTGTATGCAAAATGAAGATTTCTGTATTCTGCATACAAATCCTAGTATACAAAAAGCAGATTTTTTTTAAAAAAATAGCATTAATTGGGGTTGCCACTTTAAAATACTGCTAAGACAGAAAATTTCTGATTGTTTTATGTAGTTTTAAAAAGTAATTAATTTGTACTAAAAATTTGAGTTTTTCATAAAAATATTACAATTTTCCACTGAGATAAATTAGTTTCCTTTGCATAACTATATATTTTAATGGTAGACTCAAAATTTTATGATTTTTTTTCCATCCTATTTTATTGTCTACAAATAATCTAGGTCAACATCTAGAATAAGGAATTGTAATATTACAGAACTGCTTTTAAGAACTGAACTGATTTTTTAGATATGTTTGTGCTTTTCAAGTTTTGACATGTAAATAAACTGGTTTGTACTAACATTCTTTCATAATTTTCTTTATTCAACATGGTTTTGTTATTGACAATAACATCCACAACACTAAAAGCTGATCTTTAACTAAAGGTTTTGAAAATGCTATCCTAACAGCTTTCAATAAGATTTAAAAATTTTCATTTAGGAACAATATCTTGAATTATTTTAAAGATATTAGACCATCAATTTAAATTAATTTTGACAGTTTTATTCCTATTACATAATTTAACATTATTCACATGTTTTATCATTAGATGCATTTCTTAACTTCAGGTTCAAATAGATAGCATAATTCTTCAGAGATCACAGAAGATTAGAGTTGATTTTAAAAAAGTTGGTAAGGTTATATATTCATTTCTGCATTTTCAATCTAATTAAATAAATAAATAAATAAATAAACATTTATTATCTTGAAGTAAATTTTTCAACAGTTTTACAATTTATTCTTAATAAGCAGTTAAGAAAGATCTGAACAAAAAGTTTTTATCTAAGAATATATTTCTTTTTCCAACTATCTTTGACATTTGATAAACAGATATACCAACATGCATAAATTTACATAAACACTGCTTAAAAAATCAAATAAAACACTCCTTAAATCAAACAAATAAAATAATAATAAACATTCATTAACTATTTAAGTTTTAGACAAGTAAATAAATAAAAGTTTAACAAAATCCTACAAACTCAGCATGTACTACAGAATAATAGGAATTTTTACTCTGAAGAAATTTTACTGATTTATTAAATTATTGCTGATATAAAATATTAATAGGCAAATTTAGAAGAAAGTTATTTTCTTGTTGACCAAATAATATTAAAATACTATTTTTCCTATAAATTGATTAAAGAAATTACCTTCTCTGTACAGGCCCTGAAGTTTTCTTACAAATATTTTACTTAAATTTATCTCAATTTTTTCATGTGATAAGAAACTCAGTAAACTATTAATACATTTATTTTATGAAATCTTTTGTATATAGATGCATCGTAAAAAATATTTTCAATAAGCTAGCAAATTAAGTTTGCTCTGAATTTCAAAAACTGTTTGAATGAAATGCACTTTATAACTGTAGTTCAACAAATGCTATCCCACACAATTATTTCATTAAAAGCTGAGAAGCAAAACTTTCAAAAACTGTTCAATTTACGAACCATATTCCCATCTATTTCAAAATTCCCATTTACAATTAAAAGAAAATGCTTGTAATATTTTTAATAATTTTGTAATATAAAAAAAAATTATAATATTTTCTAATCTACACATAGTTAGATAATCAAATAGTTTATTATTTCACAAACATTAAGTATATTTTCATTTCTTTTATTTCATCAGTTATATAATTCCAGTTAATAATTTTTTATTTTTCAGAATCTATATGCAGTAATCAATTTATTCTCATTATCAAAAACTTTAATTACAGTATTTATTTATTTTATGTCCATTAGCAATTTCATCAACATTTAATGAAAAAACATTATTCAAATTGTTCAATTTCTTTAAAAAAAAAAAAAAAAAAAAAAAAAAAAAAAAAAAAAAAAAACAGTGCTTTTAGTCATACAAGTTGTTAACACTTGTATAAGTTTTCATGAGCTGAATAATTTTCAGAACTAAAACGAAAATAAGAAATGTTTTCACTCAAAATGCATGATAATTGCTTTTCATTTAGTAGTTTAACCGCATACAAGTTTTCAGATTTCTAAGAGTGATATTACTAGTCTCATCATAGTAGTACCTGAAATACATGAGGATGATAAAACTTACATTGAAGATCAATTAAATTATGAATAAAACTAGTCTTGAATGGCTAATTTTGCTGATTTATGTTTATTAAAAGAAAATTTTTGCTTATATTCAAAATTTCTCTTAAAGCAATTTTTGAACTGAAATCTCAACTTAAAAAAATTTCAAGAATTCCTCATGATGGTAAAATTAGCATTCTTGTGCATATATACAAATACACCCTATTCAATTTCGATTTTAAGTCAAAAGCATAAAAAAAACTTATATGTTAAAAAGAATTTTCCAGTCAAAAGGTTTTTAAAACCAGAGACAAGAAAATCCCGTGATTTTAAATTCATAAGTTATAATATTTAAATTTTCAACAATATAAAATAATTTACAGAAAATTTTAAAAAGTTGTATTGTTTACATGGATACTAATTTCTACAACTAGGCTTCTCAACATTTTTCAGAATTTCTAAAGATATTTGATTATAATCATTTGCTTACAAAAATGTACCATTAACTTTAGATTTGCAAGAAATAAAAAATAACTTTTAGAAATAAAAAATAACTTTTAGAAATAAAAAAATAACTTTTACAGGAAAAGAAAAGATATTTTTTTCTAATGTCCGGCTACTAGAATAACACCCTTTAAGAATTACAAGAGGTGGAAGAGATGGCATCTTTGAATAGTGAGGCACCCAGTGAGCATGCTATCGTGATTTAGAATGTAGAAGCAGGGATCAAACAGAAGATTCCCAAACATGGCTTGCCCTTCTTAGGAATCATTTTACATGGAGGACAATGTGACCACTACACAATTTGCATTCTATGGCTGCCATTAGTGAATATGACAGAATCTCGGTTGGGTTTCAATTCAAATTCACTACTTTCCAATAATAAGAATGACCCTATAACCAATCAGGTCACTGTGGTCTCAAAAAATTAAATAAATAAAAGACAGCATATATTATCAATAACAGTACACCAATCTAATTTTTTTTTATTACATATATATGTAAATTGTGAAAAGAGAAAGTATGAGAGCAATTCTTTTGCAATTTCACAATAAGCAGATAATTTCACTCTTATATTTTACTTGCAATTTTTATCCTTTTTCTATAAAACATTTGTCTTTACTATTTTACTAATATAAATTTAATACAAGCTTGTTCTTGAAACTGACAAAATTCAAACAAGTTTATAAAAAAAGATTTTTAAGGTATTTAAAGGAAATCAAAATGTTTCTTCCATACAAATAATGCAAATTACTTTTACATAAAATAAGACTTTAGACACACAAAAAAGGCAATGAAAACAACCTCCCTTATATTTTATAAGCTCAATATATATCTGCATACTGATTTCTTCCCAACAAATATTGACAAAGCTAATTGATTTTTACTATCAAAGAAACAATTTTATATTTTTTATCATAGATTTTTTAAGTTTAAATGAAATTCTTCATATTTAGTAAGAAAGTTACAAGTATTTAAATTATGTTGTATGAGACTGGGAAGTGTAAATTAATATTTCAAAATTTAATTTCAAATTTAGAAATTATATGAAAAAATCAAAACAGAAATATTTTTCTCACTATGATAAAGGTTAAAAGAGTTTATACCTTGCTCAGCAGATTCATTCGAACTGGAATAATGGATGGATCGTGAATCAGATGATGTCCAAATTCTGGTTGGTGTTTGCCAAATGGAATTTGTAGCCGACTTTTCTGAAAGAGGTTGAGTGCCGAATGGTGAATATACTGAAATATTTGTAGATCCTGTGATTGGAGGGGAATAAAATTGTTGATCTGCAGATTCATTTAATTTCATGCTTCCAACTTTAAATAAATGTGAAAAATGCTTCTTAATAGTAGAATTTAAATCAGTATTAACTGATATTTTTGAAGGAGTTCTATCAAGAGATTTCCATTGTAAACCATGCCTAACAGAATCACTGGTGAAATTCTTTGACAACTTAGACAGAGACTTCCACGTATTTAAAGAAAATTGTGCTTGAAGCTCTATGAATGAGCAAAGGCAAGTCCCAATAACCTAAATATAATTACATACATTAGATAATAATTTGGAAACTACTGAAAATCACAAACATATTAGGTTGTCCCAAAATCTTTTTCTAAATCCTGCATGCAGTAGCATTAAGTTGATATTAACAAATAAGTATCATCTTTCAGGCAATGATATTATTTTCAGTCATAGTGTAATTATTAGACATATTTCATACCCATAAATATAGTGTGTTACACTAAACAATAAGACTAGTTATTTTTGTTACCCTGATAATGAAACTTATTATAAATTTAAATATAATTTTGGTGAACAAATTAATTTTAAAATATAACTAGGTAACTTATATATAAGAACATTTAATTAAAAATATCAAAACCACACCATAGAATTACTTGTTAATGAAAATCAAAACTAAAAAATCTTAATAAATTATTTTTATAGTTAGATTTTTCTGAATAACATAGACTTTACACTAATTTAGTCAAGACGTTAAGTGAAGAATAATGTATTTTGAGTTAAATTAAAATTGTTCCTAATGGTGATTTCAAAATAATGTATCAAGCAATTTTGTTTGTAATTGCATACACATGTTGAGAGAAATAACATGTATTTCTAAATCCTCTTAAATGGAGTTACCTTGAACTTCTATTTTTAATAAATCTTGTCAAGAATAAACCTTGAACTTCAATTTTGAAAACCAATCCTTCATTTCTTTAGAAATAAAGCCTTATCAATGTATTTAAACTTACATAATTTCTTTTCTAGAAACAAGCAGTACATAATATTTTCCAGAGAAACACCATTCACACTTATATTTTTAAACAAAACTCATTTTTATTATTAAATTTTCAAATAAAATTTTCATTAGAATTTGTAGCAAATTTGAGAATTTTTCAGTGGTCACAAATTAATCATTTTTCTCCATCTTCAAGTTAAATATCCTATTTAATTTTAGTAAGAGTTTCTTGATGGTTAAGAGTTTCTCTATGAAACAGTAGAGCAATTTCATTGCATTTAAAAATCTAGTTTATTTGATACTCTAATTTTACAACCACATGGTGAAATCAAATTTTTTAACTTCCTATATTCTTTTTTTAAAAGTAAATTTGAGGCTTACTTTGAAAAATTCCATAAACTATTTAAATTATTCATATTATTGTTTGTTCTTTTCTGATGGGCTATGTTAGTTATCATACAAGGATGAAAGTCTAATAATTTTGAAAAAATAAAGAGGATCTTACATTCATGATTTTGACACCATATTTTTAAAAATTATTTGCTTTATAAAATAATATCAGCCTTTTGAATGACGATGTTATTTATTTATATCATACTTACCACTAAATTTGTGTTAAAGGTTTTTATTTTGAAAGGTATTATAATTTTGTAACATGCTATAGTTGACTCTAGCTCTCTTTGCAAGTTAGAAATTGAAAAGAATCAAAGGAAGCAATTGAAAAGAATTATGGCATAGCCAAAAAATATTTTTTTTTTTAAAAAAAAAAAAAAAAAAAGAAATATTTAAATTGCAAGAGTTAATAATTTGAATTTGAATGCAAAACCTTGCAGTCAGATGAATATCCATTGCAAATAACTATGTGTTGAAGACATATTTATAAATCAATATATTCAGCAGTTTATGCTCAATCATAACATAAAATAGCTTTACATACACATCCAGCAAAAATTCTTTTTCTGCTTGTTACTATACAGTCACTCTCATATATGCAATGGCTAATTGGGACCACAGTTGAGGAAGAAATCAATATTGTTGCCCATCTATAAACAAAATTTCTGACGATTCAAGATAGCAATATGACCATCTAGATAACTTCATTAATTATTCTATGGTTAATTTAGTTTATTACCAAAATGAGAATAACTTTTCCAAGAAATCCATTAAATAAATATCAGGAATCATAACATCAAGTAACAATGTTAATAATCAAGATAAAATTTCCTCTTTTCCTAAAAAAGTTTCAGAATGTATCTTGTTCTAGTTATAATTATGAAGTTTTCCACACACAAAGAAATGATTTATTAAGAAAGCAATAAAATTTAACATAGTTGAGGATGTCATGCACTGAAAATAGCTGGAATTAAAATACAACATAGAAAAGGATTCATTAACGTGTTATAGTTTAATAGCATTAGAAAATATTCAGATTGATAGAAAAGAAAAATAAAATAAAATTTAAAAACTTTTTTCTATTCAAATAGAACATAAATAACATCCCTTGCACTAATTAAATGTTGAGTTACTTTAAGCAGATATTATACAATTCAATTCCTTCATTAAATCAATAAGCAGTGGAATTTGATAAATGCACCAAAAACTACATTTCATACAAAATTTACAAAGGCTCATACATTTTGAAAAATAAGTAAACATAGCTTCTTAAGATAGAACAGCAACAGTTCAGAATTGATAATTTCTGGATGAAATAAACATAATAATATAAGCATCCATTAAAATAAATTCAATTTCTGGGACAACTTAATATATACTGATATATATATTATATGATATTTTCAGAGAAAAAAGAAATCACATTTATTGCAGGAAATTTAAATCTTGTATCACTAAGATTTATATATTCTATATTCATGCAAAAATATACAATCAGTTTGATATTTTAAGTCATGAAAATTAAATCGAACTTATTAAATTTTATTTAAAAATAAATAAATTAATTAGATTTTAAATGTTTTACTTGGATCTTAAATATTAGAGAAATTTTTTCCCCAATAATTATTTTGAAAAATATTAAAATACACATAACATGCAATTACAGAATCACATAAAATAAGTAAATATGGTGCATATTTATTTATAATAGAGATAAATGTAACAATTTGAATTTAATTCAGTTCAAGTAAAGGAAAGGTAATTTTTAGTGTTGAATTTGTAATTTTTAGACCATTAAGCAATTAATAGTTTTACAATTAATGAAACAATTATAAAGGAAAGTAGAAACATTAAATGTTTAAATGGCAAAATATGGTAAATGAAAGTTAAAAAATACTATTACAAATAAAATTGCAGCATAAACTTAAACTATAATTACTTACTTTCATACAAAGACCAAAACAATATAACTGCAGATATTTTTATGAAACACTGTTCATGAGAGAAACAACATAAGTACAAAAATGCTTTTACAATACTCCCAGTTATGATAAACTACATCTATTAAATATTGTTATTTATTATTTAATGTGCAACAAATTGATTAATACATGCACTGTTAAAATCTGAATTAGTTTAATTCAACATAGCAAACAGAACTGTCTTCTGAAATTTAAATTAAGTGACAGATTCTATTGAATCAATACTTATAAATGATATTCTAATCACTACTTAATTTATTAGTTTTAATCAGAAATGGATGAAATCTTATGACCTAATGTGCAGCTTGGTGTGATTTCCAATTTTCGAACCAACCGCTGCATTTTCTCACCAACTTAAATTACTTTACTTCATACACTATCTGGATTTCAAATTCTTGATCATGCTCAAAGTCAAATCTTTTGAACTTTGCAATCTTGTACTACTTTAGATTTTAAGTATCAAAATTTGGAATATTTCATTAGAGTTACCTACTACAGAAATATTACAAAAATAGTAACTGGAAACTAATTTCGCAAAGATTATACAGTACAAAACAAATATAAAATAATTCTAAACAGTAATGCCACTATTCTTTCTAGCTTAATGGAACAGACATTGCCAGTTTTTAAATTAACTTCTTTTAATGGATAAAAATAATAAAAATACTTTAAAAATACACAATATATAACAATATCAAGCAGATATTAACAACTACAATATAAATCAAGATCAATAACATAAATAACAGTTTTAAGAAAACTCAGATTTTAATTAAACAGGCAGTAGCGCCTGGTTTAATTAAAATTACACAAGCACCAAGGTATTTCAGTAATATCATAGCTATTAGTAACAACAAATTCTGGGGAAGAAGACTACATAATAAGTTCCTTCATTTTAATACAGCTTAAGATATATGTTTGCTTTCTATACGTCAAAAATATCTAACATGAAAACTGTTCCCTCCAAGAAGAAAAACACTGCTACAGTAGATGTTCATTAAAATGAACCTCTAATTTATATACACTCAAAATTTTACTTATCATCTGCTGTTTTATTATTATTTTTTTATTTTTTTATTTTATGGTTGAGAAACTAGGATGGATGTTATTGCAAAATCTTTGAATTGTGGACTAACTGAAATATTAAGTATTAATCATAATAAAGAATATAAAGCAGCTTCCATTCGAAAATCCAAATTAAAGGAAAATATTTTTAGAAATACTAATGTGATTTACGTGGGTAGACTTTAGCATGAGTATTATTAAATAACTATTATAAATGAAGAAAGACAAAAATTTTTTATCAGATGACTCAAGTGAACATAAGATCAGATAAGTGATTCAGAAATTTATAAAGAAAATTACTGCTCTCTGAAATTTCACTGGACATTTTGAATTTGGATTCAGATGTAATTTGTTCATAAAAACTTACGGGAGGTTTTGAGGGGGAAAAAATATTAATAAAATGTTTTCTACATAAAAGAAAAGTTATAATTTTGAAATAGAAAAAAGTATATTATTCTTTAATTGATTTTTCCTCAGTAAAATGAAATAATTGTATTTAATTGAATTTTATTTCATTTTTTGCACAATGCATACTAAATGTTTTTTAATAGTACTTTATTTATAAAGAGACAGCAGAATGATAATAAATATTTTTAACAAATAACGGTTATTTTCCTATTTTATGAACTATTTTACTGGTCCTCAAGTGTTCATAAAAATTAGTGTCTACTGTATTCGCTATATACAAATGATCAGAGACAAAGAAATATATTAAAAAGTAAAAAATATATATTCAGGTATACTGTGTGTGATCTTCATTAGTTTAAAACTTACAGTATAGTTAAAAATTTGTAAATCATTTTTTTTTTTTACATAATCTAGAATAAATAAAAATTACAAGAACAAATTTAACTAAATTTTAAATCAATAGAAGTACATGATGGTGAGGTTAAAGCACATATATATATAATATATAACATGTTAAATTGATTCTTATAGTTTAATGAAAAAATTTTAAAAAGAAAAGTAAAAATAACAGTGATATATAAATATAACTGACCTGGAAACTCTCAGCAATAGTGGTTTCAATATCAGATTCACTTTTCCCCATTTCCAAATCGTTTAGTATTTCTTGTAACATCATTAATGTTTCAGTTTTCACAGCTGCACTTGCACCAGCAGTTGCTTTACTAATTTCTTCCCACACAGAGAGGAACTGAAGTGAAACATTATAATAAACAGGTACTTCACGAACAGCATGGAACAAATTTCTTGCAAGGGATGAGCCAGCTCCACAAAGAGAATTAAGAGTCTAAAATACATACATAAATCACTATTTCAAATGCAAGAATTCTTTTCCCATTATAGAACATATTATATGTTCTCCGTGTTTAATAGTACCATATTTTCAGGTATATAATCCGCGGATTATGTGTTAAAAAAGTTTCAAATTTCGTTGTACATATCATACGCCACCACAGATTATCTGATAAAAAACATTCTCCATCAGAAAAGCTTACAAGAAAATTTTAGAAAGAAATACGTTTATGTTTCATAAAATAAAAAGCAGGTGGTACCAAGACACACCCGAGTTATTTAAGCTATAATCAGCTGTCCAATTATGTTAAAAATGAATTCTGTTCCTGGTAAAGATATGACATTTACGTTTTGAAAACATTCAAATTCGTATATCTGCATGTAACTTAAAAGTTTTTGCTTAAATATCGTCATATTTAAGCAAAAACTTTTAAGTTACACAGCAGATTTTAAATTAAAAGCTATAGTGAAAGCAAATAATAAAAATGGTGACAAATGTGTTAATGTTAAGTGAAAAATAAAGCATGCACAGTATAAAAGAAAAATGCATAAAATACACTGTTTGTAAATAATTTCTTTCTTTCATTTAAATATTAACAAAGAAAATATATTTTTTAAATGTCTAACACTGTTTTAGAAGTTATTAGAAGCTAAATATTGATAAGTTTTACAAGAATCTTCTCGAAATTATCGTTCTTGATCAATCTCATGCTTTCATCTCAAGTTTATTGCACTTTGCGATGAGGTAAATCCAAACAGATAGTTTTTATAATAAAAGCCTTTTTTCTGTAGAATTTATTATATTTTTATTGATACTGTGCCTTTTTAATTTTATGCGACACCCATATTATCAGCAGTACATATTGTAGACTATTCGCTGAAAAAAAATTGCAGCGGATTATATGATGTTTTTTCCCATTTTATTCATAAACAAGATTGTGCGGATAATACGCCGCTGGGGATTATATACAGGAAAATACAGTAGTTTCACTAAAAATAAATGTGTGTGTGTATTTGTGTGTATAAATTTTAAATTTACATCTTTACTTGAAGTTTAAAAAATATTTTTGGAAATTTTTTGATTCCAAATTAAGCTAAAGCAATTAGGTGAGTAGTTTATGCATTAGTACATAAAATGGCGAATTTGAATCAAGTAAATAATTTGATTTATTAAACAAATATTAGAGGTTGATGATTAGAAATATTAGAGGTATAAATAGCTTTCCTGTTGAATTGTAAAAACTGTCAATATAGAAATAATGTGTTATTGTCATAATGGAGTAATACTATGTCATTTACAAAATACATGCATTCGGTCAATTAAATGGAATACTATGTGTGACTCTGCCTGGTTAATTAAAACTGAGCTATTATAAAAACATTTTATTAACGTTATGGATTTAGCTTTATTGCTCAGTTTTTCAGGCCTACTAAGGTGCATTGTAAAGGATATTTTTACAAATATTTCTCAAATGTCTTTTCAAATGCTGCACAGATATAACGCCAACCTAAATTATGCCCCAATTTGTAATATCTGGTTATCAAATATCAATCACTCTCAAACTTAACTTTCGAATTACACACTATTTTAAATTTCAAAAATTTCATCATAATTACTTATTACAAAAGTATCAAACTGCTAATAACTAGAAATTAATTTCACAAAATTTATACATTGCAAATATAAAGTAAGTATCATACAGTGTACAATGGGTTACAACCAGGTAATAAAACTTAATTAGTTACATTTTTATAAAAACTTAGATTTCAATTAACTAAGCAATGGCACAAACATGAAAAAAACCTACAGTGTGGTGAAATCTAGCACAAAAGTAAACTGGGCAATAAAGCTAAATCTGTAATATTAGGTTGGGGAAAAAGTTATCCATTATTTTTTCGGTAGACGTCTGTAGTGATCACTATCTCGTGAGGTATCTATCAAACTTTTTCAAATTTATGCTCATTGGAAAGGTGACATTTGACACTAAAATATTCTCTTGCTGTTTTTTGTTCGATTAATTCAGTTATGAGTACAAGGTTTTAAAAATAGAAGACAACAAACAGAAAATTCGATACATTTTAGTTTTTCTTTTATATTGGCGAAAATGCTAACCAGGTGTCTAAAATGGTGAAAGGTGTTTATCGTCCTATATATGACTGTAACAACCTGTTACACACAATTTTGGTTTCGTCGATTCTGTTTGGGTATTTAGATGCTAAAGATGCACCTTGCATGGATACAAGATCGTCGAGTATGTCTATAAAATATCAAAAATTATCAAACTTGACAGCATGTCAGCAGTCGTAACTTCGCACAAGACCTAAAAATCTACATGAAAACTGTTTTAAACCTTTTTACAAAGCGAATCTGAAAGAAGTTACAAAAAGTTCACATAAAAATAATGGATTTCTTTTTCCGCAACCTAATATAAATAAAATGCATATTTATGAAAAACTCCGATTTTAACTAACCAGACACCTTAAAAAAACTTCAGTGTAATGAAATCTAGCCCCAAAGTAAACTGGCCAATAAAGCTAAATCTATAACGTAAACATACATTTTCATAAAACATAAAGTTCTCAATTAAACAATGTTACCATTCTGAATAAATCTAAATACTAATATATCAAATATTTATAAGAACTACCATTTAATATATAATATAAAATATTACATATAACAGCAATATTAGTTAATTAGATAAAATAACTCACATGATCACAGCAGATTTATCAGCATTAATTGGACATTGAGAATTTTATAGCTTACTAAAATTCTAACACAATGTTTTCGGAATGATTATATCACTATACCTCAAGGCATGAATTAAATTTCCTTTATAATCAAACTTGCCAAAACTAATGCAATTTCAATTTACCATCATCCATACTTATCTATAGCTAGCTACAAACAAATACTAAAACCGAAATGTTATAATGAAACCAATTTGAAAATAAATTTATTTTATAAAATTAATAAAAGTTTTCAATAAATTTTACTTCAATAAATTTTACTTAATAAACTCGAAATAAAAAAATCACTAAACTAATATTAAAAAATTTAACTTTCAAAATATAAACACTAAATCATCCACTTCAAAAGATTAAATTGTAATCAAATGAAAACAAATTACTAATCTAGGGCTTCAAAGATTACTAGCATGCAAGACAAATTTTGCGCATGTGTACACGATTGCATTATGCTATAAAATACAAGAAAATTTTCCGATGCTGTAACCCAATTTGGTGCACTTTATCGCAAGCAGAGGACAAAAAGAAAATAACACAAATAATAATGAACCTCGAAATGGCAATGAATAAACATACCTATTGAACCTCGCCAAATCAACAATTAAAGATAGCAAAATTAATCGTCTTCCCAAATATTGCCAATCATCACTAATATTGTCGGATCCATTGTGTTAGTTTCTAGAATTCTGTCTCTTTTGATTAATTAAAATAATTAAAGAAATTTATTATGTATATTTTACTATCCAAGTACCAATAGTATTGATTTTCAGAGTTGTTTTATATTTCTTTTTTGTAAAAAGTAATTTTTGTAAAATTTGTGAAAAGAGTCTAGTCATTAATTTTCTAATATACTTCTGAAGTGAGTAAATATTCAAAACTTTGATAACTGAAATTCAAAATAACACAAAATTGTAATATTTAATGTTTGAGCTTTAGCATAATCAGGATTTTAAAAACCAGATATTGTGCGAAGGGATGTAATTTAAGTTGGCAAGAAAGCTATAAATTGCACCAAACAAACAAGAACTTTTAATTTTCAGTGTAGAAAAATCATATTAATGGGGAAATTAGATAAAAGCCAAATCTTAAGATTTTCTGATCAAATTTGATGTGTATAGGAAGAATATTACATAGAAATATCAATATCATTGTGAAGGACAACATAAAAAAATATCTTCATAAAAAAGGGAAAAAATGAGATTTGACAGACATAAGTATGGTATCATACAAAATCAATTTTGAATGTATGAAAATTAAATAAAAAATGTATAATAATATTTTATCAATTTGTACCAAAATGGTTCACTTTCAAAAATCTTTTTCTACAATTTCACTGCAGTATATTTAACAGTTTAAATAAAAAATCATACAAAAATGAAAGAATAACTTTCTCAATCAGATGCAAAAATATTGTAATGTATAAATAGAACATTGTAATAAAATGAAGAGAGATAACACTTAGAAATTCTAAATTCAGTTTAACTTACTTGAATATAACAACAACAAACATCCAGGCAATTACGTATATCATTCATTAAAATGTTTTTGTCAAAATCTCGGTAGGATGATTTACCAGATATTGAAAATGGTAATTCTCGTTCTTGATTGATAGTTGATTTCGTACTAAAGTTGAAATGTCGTTTTAAATTAGCCATGATTTCTACGATCCTCTACTGTACAAAACTTCTAGATTACACAATACTGCAGAAAAATATCTCTTCAAATCATCTGTAAAAAAATAGCATTAAAATTATTTTATAAATGATAATATTTTTAACAAAATAAAATAATTTTGATTTATTTCTAAGTTTCGTAGATACATTGAGTAATATAATTCACAATTATTAACACATAAATTAAAATTTTCGAATATTGATGAAATTTAGTTTTTAAATTTAAAATTTCCAATAATGATGATGAAACTTTTTTCCAATGCCTTTTATTTCACAGATAAATAGAAACTAACGAAATACCCTTGTCAATAAGAAATATATTGTATTGGCATTTTAAATAAGTTTCTAAAAGAAATGAGGGAATTTATTGACTTTTGACAGTTAAAACGAAACATATTAGCATTATATCCCATATTCACAATTAAACTAAAAACTTAATTCCCTTAGATCTGAAAATTATTACATAAATTACGAGAGCGCTTATAGTAAAATTCAAAAATAAACACAATCGCTGACACGAAGAAATTAAGAAACATTTTATTTATTATATAATTCAGTTTATTATGAAATTCAAATGAATAAAAATCAAAATTACGCACATTTAAATAAATATATATGTACAGAAACAAAAGGATTTCTCTGCCACTCCCTTTCTAAATAATCGTATTTTCTTATTCAAGGATAATCTTCTCTAGGAGTATTCAAAACAGCTTTTAAACTGCAACAAGTACAGTTTAAAAAAGCACGTGAAATAACACAGTAATTACCAATTTATCTTGATTACCCAATAAAGCTAAAAATAACCCTCTTAATTGGAATCTTTGTTTTAAATTAAAAACAAAATTTACACATGTGTCTTCAATAAAAATAATAATTAAAGAAGAAAAATATTGTTTCGATCAAGAATGTTATCAATTACTGAGATGCCGAAATTCATGACGAACAAACACATAATCAACAAACTATGTAGAAATCTTATGAATTTTAATGGTTCTTCATAAAGGCAGCAGAGGTCGCGCGCAAGAGTGGGATTATTAAAACTATCGGAAGAAAAAAGACTAGCTCAAGTATGGCAAAGTGACTTTGAGCCTTTATGATTAAGGCATCATATTCCTTTCTTGTTGATTAAATGTAATTTGTTGCTTTGCTCTTTTAATTTTAAGAATTTTTATTGAAAAAGTAATTCATGTTATCTGATAGCATTCCTTTGAATTTAAGCTTTTGTTACGGATTCACTTTTTATACGGATCGAAATTCGAAAAGGAAAAACGAATATTTCATCTCGATTTCTTATTGAACGTGAGATTATCTATAGAATAATGAAAAAGAATTGATATAAAGTATAGAAGAACTGCCGTATACGAATCTATGAATGTGCAACGAGAATGTCTCAGGAAGAAATCATGGCACCCTTCTACTTGAATGTCATCGACGATTAATTATAATGAAGTAGGGATATTGACATTTGAAATGAAGTAGCTGTTAAAATAATTAAAGCTCATTTTTGTCACTGAATTCTTGTTTTCGAATTCAGTACAACTTAAAAATAATGATTTAAACATTATCATATATTTTCAATGACACTTTAATAAGTTACTGCCAAACAATTTTTGTGATATTTAACTCTAATATTAATTATTATAAAATAAGATTAAAATTTTTCAATACATTATTTAGTCATACAAATTAGACCTATTAGCTGTAACTTTTTAACTGTTTCAAGGAACATATGAGAAATTTTTTCATTAAAACATTTTATATACCCTACATCTGAATAATTGCAATCTCTTTAATCTAATAAATAGCTCCAGTCTTTAAAACTTTAATAAATAAAATGAATAATAAAAAACAGCAAAATATAAAAGAAATTACGATAGTAATAAAAAATATGCTGTCTATATTTATAAAAATTTATTATAAAATATTCTTTGAAAAGAAATTTAGTTATAATCGTTAAATGATTTTTTTGAGATGTGAAAAACGTAAACTGTGTGTCACAGTTTTGTAAGATACATATTTCTAAGTGAGACAGTATGAAATGAGTAGAATGTATGTGAGACAGAACAAATGAAGTCAGATGTAAGGCAGTGGAACATTTGCTGCAGAATATGTTTCAGCAGGGTTCTTCCACAGTGGACTGTATTTGTATTTTTTTAAAGAAAGCTTAGAATACTCCCAAACTCCAATCCCTAAAGAGGTGTACAAAAAAAAAAAATAAATAAATAAAATAAAATAAAAACTCAAATTTAACTCCGGTTTTTTAACATAGCTGATATCGAATTTAGAACTTTACACTCAAAAGAGCGTGATCCTGTCTTCAAGCCACGGTGGGTACTAAAGATTTCCTAATTACTTGAATGACGTAATCATTGGGTGCCCATTTCCTTTTCTGTCATTTCTAATGGGTTATCATTCACTAATATAATTCTGTTTTTTCCTCTTAACACCCATATTTTAAATGAAAATATATCGTGAACAAAAAATCTCAACATTTTTGGCTGTCTATTACGTTGGTCGCAAAATGTATTTTCAAATCACTTTTTTTTTTAAACGAAATCCACTAAATAGAAGCAAGAATAATTCACTTCGACTCTTCAACATGAATGACTGCGAGAAGCCATCTTATTTTGAAAAAATCACTTTAAACGTGAATGGCAAAACACATTTGAATATATTAAATTTACGAATATGTAAAATTTTTGTTATGGTTTGATTTACATATTATGCTAGATATTGTGATGTCTTTCACAGAAACCAGTTTTTAAATGTCTCTTTCCACACATAACTATTTTTTATTTAAACCAAATTATACCAAAAATTTTATATTCAGAGACAGTTTTCACACAAAATAACTTTTGTGTTTTCTTTTTTGAATTTCTAGTTTGTTCTGCATTTTTCAAGCTTATGAAATATTTTCAAAATATTTTCCTTCAGGGTGTTTTAATGAACATTTTATGTTTTTAATCTTTATGAATGTAAATATGTTCATACAAATAAACAAAAAATAATTATTTTGTTAATAAAATACTTTTATTTAGAAGCGTAAAACTATTTTTTTGTTAATTTTTAATAAATTTTGTTATTAATTATTCTATAATTAATTTGCTTTTTAAGTTTTATAAATGCCATAAATTGAATAAAAATATTTTCGTTAGTCAAATGGCTAACTTCTTAGAGAGAAATTGTAAGACTAATATATTGAGGTACATTCAAAGCTATACTGTCATAAATTGTTTTTATGAAATTTGATATAATTAAATACAGTGTATCAAATATTTACAAAAATAAAAGAATAATTTGTCGGAAAATTTTTAACATTTATCATGTATTTCGTATAGCTTTCAAAGAAAAAAATAATTTTATTTTTTGTCGAATATGAAGCGTGAATATTTTGCTATCGTTGAACGTTATTGTCAACTGTATAGTATTGAATATTATAATCTTTTTGAATATGTAATCCTCAATAGATATTGTAATCAACGTGTGCAATGAAACTAGCAATTAATAGAAGAAAACTATTTTTTTAATTAATATTAGTTAAGAAATTAAGCATTTATTTTAATAAAAGTGATCATTTAAACAATATTATAATAAATATGAAATAATGAGAATGTTTGACTAATAATTGAAAGGTGCTATGATTTACTGCATCAAATAGCAATTTTTATATTTTAAGTTTTTTAAACTTCCTGCAGAGAAAAGTAATAATTTAAATTCCAAAATTAGAATCTGATCTAACAGAAAACTATTAATTAGAGTTTTTCATCTCAAATTTTAATATTTTACTTTTCATTCTGTATGTTCTATTCAATGAAATTTTAATCTACTTTGCATTAAAAAAAATACTTTGTCCTCGTTCATTTATAATCCGAAAATGTGGTCATAAGGGTTATTTAAAAATTCAAAACCACTTAATTTATAACATATGCTTGCATTCATTAATTATTTTATATAATTAATATGTTAAGCGTTTTGCTAATGTTTTAATAATTTTTTATGACTACCATGAGAGAGAGAGAGAATTTAATATTTGGGTAGGCTCAATGTAGTTTTAATGAATTTAAATGAATGATTTTCCAATGGCAAAAAAATTATATAGTTAGTTCATAATTCTTCAAGAATAAGTTTCTGCATTCGGTTCACGCAGTATTTCTAAAACTGCAGTCTTAGAGAAAAAAAATTATAATCTGTGGAATGTACATAGCATAATTTCGTTAATGTCGAGTAGATATGACGTCATTAGCAAGATAAATATAAAGCATTCATCTATTTTATTACCATTAAAAATCTAGCATCCTATTTATAATGGTTATCACGAATGTTTATAGATATTTCTGATCATTATGGTCGAATTTTATGTGCACTGTTTTAACTGTAGAAATACACCTTTCTTTAGTGTGTTTTATAATATGTTTGCATCAATTAAATATTTTTTGAAAAAAAATTTCAAAGTTTGGTTATTCAATTGAATATAAATTACGAATTGAATGGGGAGAAAAATTAATTGAAAGTAGAATTCAAATGTTAATTGAACTAGAAAATTTAATTAGAAAACAAATATTATTAAATATTTTTTAGACAGTTTCTTTATTTTATGTTGAAATATGGAATTTTATAAATGGATTTATTTATCCCTGAGGAGATATTAAATATGTTCTTAAAAATACATTTTATTAATTCCAATCATGTATTTAGTCTAGAAAGTTAATATTTTTCACCTAGTTTATATTAAAAATTGTGGTTATAACTCTATCGAAAAGTATGGTTTGTTTTTCAAGAGTAAAATATTTGGTTCCTTTTACTGTAAATGAGCTATTTAGGAACTCATTTTTGTATAAATATTTTTAAGACAAGGGAAAGAGTTAAAATTTGATAGTTTAACGAACGTGAATGTCGTCCATTTGTGTCTTAAGAAAAAAAAAAAGATTTTATTAATTTAAAATGGAACACAAACTAAATTTTTAAAAATCCGTGTAAGCATTAAAATAATTTAATATATAAGAAAACATTTTTCATTTAATACTATATCTGAAAAATAGTCTTTTAGATATTACCTTTTTGGATAATATTGGAAAATAACTACAGTGTATCATAAAATTTTTCGATGCTTATCAGGAGTATTCATTAAAATAAATTTTTAGAAAGCATTTAAATTTAGAACAATTTGATGAAATTGTAAAACAACTAAAATGTATCTTTCCAGAGAAGTTATACTCCATTCATACTGCGTAAATCGAAGCTTTTGCGCTTACTAATATGAACAAGAACTTCTTTTCACTAAGGTAAGAAAAAAATAAGTTAATTAAATATTTAAAAGTTGTAGACAATTTAAGTTATTCTGTGGAGTGTTCATTAGTTTGTTGTTGCAAATAATTCATTATTACAAATGAATTCCTTGCACCTGCAGAGTGAGCTAGTAATAACAGAAGATAAATAAATAGAGAAACCGATGAATATTTCAATTAGTGAACACAATTAAAAAATTGGAAATGAAGTAAGCTTACAATAAAGAATTTTTGATTATAATGGATCAAATTATAATTAAATAAAATTAAATGAAAAACTTAAAGCTTTTGTGTCAAATGAAATAAAAATACACTATATATATATAATTATATTATTTCACTTTATAGACTAATCTCGTTACTCTTTTCAAAAATGCATTTCGTTCTTAACCGTTTGATTGTGCTGAAGCGATAGCGCTTCGGCACACTCAAATAGTTATCAATAGTTACATGCCAAAAATGTGGAGACGCTGCTGTTGGATAGTATAATTTTCGCATCTGTTGAGAGTAGTTGAACTCATATCAATTGCAGTTTTTATTCATTTTACACAATTATGATTTTTAATAATGTAATTAAAATAAAATACAGGGATAAGTAGTAATGCAGTAGAGCCACTGTGGTACGTTAGACGAAAAAAAAAATTACTACGCATTTCATTTTGCACATTTAGCATATATAAGAAAACTCTTCAGCACTCAAACAGTTAATGCTAAAGTAATGCATTAAAATAAAATGTAGAGGTGAAAAGATGAGATATCTCGCCAAAAAATGGATTTGATGGAAAAATGGGCAGGAAATGATGTCAAAGAATTTACATAGGAATTAATTGTAAGTAGATATGCAAATGAGATGAATATTGATAAAAATGGGAAGTGCCCTATAATGTATTTTTTTATTTTTTTTCATTCATTTAAAAAGAGGTGGGGCCATCTTGTACAGCTGTACAAGCATCACGACAATTATTAATGAGGCAATTGATTATTGATTGAGAAAGTAATTCCGATTATTGCAAAAGGGCCAAATTTAAAACCTGGGGGTTCCTAGGAGGTTATTCGTATATAATGAATCTTCACATAGTTTCACACAATTATTCTATGTGAATGAGGTCTGGAAACCTCGCTGGCCATACCATACAGCGAAAACCATTTTCTTTCAGATACGCATTAACCAATTTCTGCTTTTAGTATTCGAGCATTATTGCGCATTGAAACGAATTAGTTCCCGATAAGTCTGCGAAAAAATTATGCGTAACATTCGAGAATCTCATCTGTATAGCATTATAACATCACTATAGAGGCAGAAAAGATATTTATATTTTCCGTTAAAAGTTAGTGTTTCCTTTCACAAAATTTAAAAATTCTTGCATGGAAAAACAATTGCTTATTTTTTAAACTTAAAATATTAAATTGAAAAAAATGCTTTTTGAGTATTATATATAAATGTCCATTTGAATATCATAATTTATTTTTTAAATGAAAAGATTTAAATGCACAAGTTACTAGAACAAGATATTTCTTAATGTGCCTTCTTTTTTTCACTAATGTGCTAATTGTCGTACTTAAATTTCCATTTTATTAATTTTATACAAAAACAAAATTTTCTTAAGAAAATTTATTTTTAACACTAGAAGTGTAACCACTGAAAATTTGGTAGAAATAATATGAAAAATATAAAATATTTTGTTCTTTATTTGTTTTTTTTATAAGTTTATTTTTTTATTTATAGATTAGATTTGATTTGTATGCTTCTCATAACGAGTGTATTATGATAAAGGTAATGGAAGCTAAAGTTAAAGAGATTCGAAAGAAAACTTTAATATTCATATGACGATTTTATTTTTCAAAATAATAAAATAAAATAGATATCCATTGTTTTCAAGTAATTAATAGTATGTATATGAACCTATTTGTCCAAAACTTGTTTTAAAGTCCTAGGTCGAACACCGTAGTTGCACATTAATTTATAAGAATAATTTTCCATGTGATTCTTCTTGAAAAACTTGCACAAAAATAATAAAGCTGTGAAAAATTTGAAACAAATTTTTATCTTTTCATTTCCAGAATAAGATGCAATGTTTAACATATGTTAATAATATGTTATCACGAGCTGAATGAAATAAAAACAAATTTATAAATGAAATACGAGGGTTACTCTGAAATTTTTGAGATACGCGCAGACGAGAATTTACAAAATAAAAATAACTGTTTAATTTTAAAATACAAAGTATTTTAACACAGAAGACGATATTTTACTGACTTACTTCAACTTTTTTAGCGTATAATAAATTTTAAACAGAAGAGAAAATGGAGTTGATGCGAGAGCATTTTCGCGCTATGATTTTCTACGATTTTAAAGCAGGATTAAATCAAGTAGAATGCTTTCAATGGTTGCAATTAGCATTTGGTGATGAATCTCCAGCTCGTGCTATTGTATTCAGATGGTTTAGAGAATTTAGAAGAGGTCACAATTTTCTTCAGGATGAAGGACACACAGGAAGACCGCCGTCGGCAGTAATCCCGGATAATGTGTCTACCATACGAAAAATGTTAATTGATGATAATCGCTGTACCTATCAAACAATACAGAAGGAACTTAACATTGGATCCGCAGCCATACACAAAATTATTCATGAAGAATTACATATGAAAAAAGTAGTTTGCCGTTGGGTTCCCCATAATCTAACTGAGCACCAAAAAGGGGAGCCTTTCAGAATCAGTAAAGAAATTCTAACAGTTGAGTTTCTTAAACAAAAACAAATTAAAGTGATCGAACATCCGCCGTATTCACCTGATCTAGCTATGTGCGACTTTTGGTTATTCTTTAATCTAAAAAAGAACTTATGTGGACGTCGTTTTCATTCAGAAGAAGAGATTGATGTGGCTGTAAATGCATTTTTTTCAACTATTCCAAGAAATGAGTGGCTTGAGGCACTTAATCTGTGGAAAATTCGTCTACAAAAGTGCATTGATGCTGGAAGAGACTACTTTGAACAAACCTACAATTTTGTAAGTATAACTTTAAAAACCTAGTTGTATCTCAAAAATTTCAGAGTGACCCTCGTATATCTTGTGATTTCATCCTCATGCAGAATTATAGATCAATCTTAGCCTAAAAATTATCCGTAGCTCCTAAATTCCCTGAGATGGTTCAAAGAATTAATATTACATGCCATAGCCAGAACTATATTTAAACTTATTCACATCACAATTGATTTATATATATTATATACACAATTATGTAAATTGCATATGAGCATTAAAAAATAACGGAATTTATTAGATATCGAATTATATTAATAATATATATATATATATATATATATATATATATATATATATATTATGGTATTTCGTTATAGTTTGTCGGATGACGAGTAGCTTAGGTGGGGAAGGAAGGAGTACTTAATAAATATTTACAGATTTATTTACATGTAGAATTATTTACAGACATCTAGCTATTTATTTGCGAGCTCCTTCATACACACTCTCTCTCTCTCTTTCAGCTACATATACATCTCTTCAGATGACATGTAAACTACTGCACTTAGTGGCCACTTATTATTTTTTAAATATTACAGCTTAATGTTAACATTCGGCCAGACTGACCGATTAATCTCCTGAACAATACTAGTAGGCATTTATAAACTAAAAATACATACAAAAACTTTAAAATATCTCAAAATAAAAATAAACATACTTACAAATCTTAACAATTCTTCAGTAGACATACTACTATTTTATAACCATCAAATTTAACAAAAGTTTAGAAATTACACTAATTTTACATTTGCTAACCTACTTATAAAAAGAAAAGAAATAATTAGTACATATGATGAGGAAATTATACACTATGTTCAATAGAAAATATCATAAAAGTTCAGATTTTCTTTAAAGTTTAATTTGGTATGAAAAACGTTTATTTAAATGAAAGTTCATTAAGTTCAAAGTTCAATTTCAGTATCACTGGAATCACTTGTGTCTGGGTAAATTCTCCAAGGTTTTAGTTGACTTACATGGGCGGTGGTTGTGAAAAAGTGTCCCTTTTCCTTTTCTTGTAACTGAGTCAATCTGTAAGTGTCACCTGGTAATATTTGTGTTATTATCAATGGTCCCCTGTATTTTGGTTGAGTTTTCAAAGGTTAACCTGTTGCTTGAGGTGTTTTCTTCATGACCACTATTTCACCTTTTAGGTAGTTGATTATTTTACATCTTTTTTTTGTCAAAATATGATTTCATCTTTTCCTGCTTACGTTCTATATTTTGAATCGCTTCTTTTCGTATTTCTTCAGGATCCTTACATTCTTTGGCTACATCATCTGATAATTTGCTTATTAGTCCATCATATAATCTAGGTGAGTAACCATGTAGCATTTGAAATGGAGTCTTATTGGTTGTTTTATTAACAGTATTATTTAAATTCCGTTCTTCATCTTTAATTTTCAAGTCCCAATCCTTGCGTTTTGGATATTCTATACTTGTAGAAATTGTAGCTAATAAAGTTCTATGGCATCTTTCGACTATTCCGTTTCCTTCAGGATGCTTTGTAGAATTCAAAGTATACTTAATTTCATTTGTGGTACAAAACTCTTCAAATTGGTGAGAAGTGAAACATGACCCTCGATCACTTGTCAACTTGTCCGGTAATCCAAATTCGTCGATGAAATTCTTTAAAGCTTTCAGTACGTTTTGAGTTGAAGTACTTCTCACTGGTGTAGCTCTGACGAATCTAGTTAAATTATCTATTATTACAAGAAGTTCTTGATTTCTTCTACAAGTTTTAACAAAAGGACCTAGATGATCCACATGAATGATAGAAAATGGACGTTTCCCTGATGCATTATTTTTGACAGTTTGAGAGTTTAATTTTCTATAGTCAATAAACAATCGCTGTTCCCCGGTCTTTTTCTTAACTAATAATACAGGACTGGAATAAGGAGATCTTGTATCTCTAACTATTCCATACTTCTTCCATTCTGATACAATTTCTTTTATGTGTTTCCTCGCTTCAGAATTGGTTTTATACGGTTTTTGAAAAGTTGGCTTACTCCCATCTATTTCTTTAATGTCCATTTTGCATAAATTCGTGCAGCCTAACACGCTTATGTTTAAAGCAAAACAGTCTCGATATTTATTTAATAAATTCAAAAGTTCTAATCTTTTATCACTATCTAAGGATTTGTCGAAATTTATATCTTTCATGAAAATAGGAGACTTCTCCTTGTTAATTGTCATAGTTTCAACTTTTTCATCATCACTTTCCACTTTATTGGATAGGGATAAGCTTTCCCCTCCATTCCCCTACCTAAACACTGACCTTTCCTAATTTTTAAGTTAAATTCTTTTTTATTTATTACTGGTACAACAGTTTCACCGTTAACTACTTCAAGAATAGAATCGAAATTCTGTCCTATACTTTTGACTAAAATTGCCCCATTAACTATCGAATTTTCGGTTTATTCAATTTTCGCTTTAATTAGATTAATTGATTTACTTTCGATTTCTGTCTCATTTAATGCTTTTAATTTAACTGCATTTTCCTTAATATCTACTTGAATTTCAGAAAACGTCTTTATTTGAGTATCCAAATTTTAGATTACCCCCAATATATGTAAAAGCAATGTATGGTAAATCTAACCATGTTCTACCTAAAATTAAATCGCATGTTTGTGAATTATCTTCTACAATTAATAAAGGAATACTTTTTCCAACTACATCATCTATACGAATATTTACTACAGCTTTTCCAAGAGCTTTAGTCGCTGGATTATTTTGATTTCCAAAACCGAATAATTTACTGCTATCTGGTGTCATATTCAGATTCATTTTTATTGCGATACTTTCTTTTAAAAAGCAATAACTACTTCCTGTATCAACTAACGCAATCACCTTATTCCCATAAATATAAGCATCTTTTAAGTAGTTCGTAGGCGCCAACGATGCACTTGAATGAGAATTGTTTTGACTGACGAATAAATTATTTCCCTCGCGCTTTTCATCGGTTTCATATTTACACGTTCGCTGAGAATGACCATACTTTTTACATTTCTTACAGTAAGCAGATGTCTTCGGCAACGGGCATTCACGAGCTATATGACCATAATCATTACAATTAAAACATTTAAATTCCCCTTTCTCATTTCGAATATCCGAGCTGACTAACTTTTTTCGATGAATACTTTTATTTTCACTAAACGGAAATGATTTCTTTTCTACCTGAAATTTTTCATTACGATAATTATAATTCGATGAGTTTCGTAATTATAGTTGTTAATAGATCGAACATTGTCATAATTATCCAATTTATCCGCTAATTGATCTGGGGTATTAATTTTAGGCCATTCATCTACAAAATGTGCCCGAGTTGTTGAATTTACTTGTTTCTTCAATTGTTCAGTAATAATTAAATTTTTTAAACTATTAAAATCTGAAATCTCGAGTCCCGTTATCCATTCCTCAAAATAGTTTTGTAATTCGAATGAATAATAATTCCATGTACTTTCTGGATTTTTAACATGGTTTAAAAATTTCACTCTAAACTTATCAGCACTTAATCTATATCTCTTAAGCAATAATGATTTTACACACTTATAATTATTTGCATTATCTTCGTTTTCACGCGCAATTAGTAGAGTAATTTCATATTGGAGCAGTCCCAATAATTGTGACACCCAATATTCTTCACTTAACCCAATACGTCGTGCTTGCCGTTCAAATAAAACTAAATAAAAATTTATATCCCCATCTTTCACTTTATATTCGTGCATTAATTTTCGAAAATTTGTGTGTACATTTTTACTTTCATCGTTGTTACTTAAATCCGAAATATTTGCATTTTGGACTCTATTTTCGATAGGTAAACGTTCAAGTTCAAACTCACGGTCGGCCAACGTTTTGGCGGCTATTTCTGATTCAATTCGATTTTCAATAATTATACTTAATAAATTCTTACTAAACTCTTCATCATACGTCCCTGAATCCGTTATAATACGTTTTAAATAAATTATTTTAGCATCTTTAGGTACCGAGAGCCCTAATTCTGTTGCTAGTTCTATTAAATCTACATTTTTAGCCTTCCCCCAAGCAACCATACTTTACTAATTAAAATATTTAATTACTCCACACATAAAATACTTTATCTATAACGAAATTATTACTTCCACTTTGCCTAAAACGAAACTAATTGTTTCTTTAAAAACGAAATTACTTTTTGCAAACGAAATTAAGAAAATACTTTATACTTATACGCATAATTCTTAAATCTCGTTCGCTACTTTAGAATACGTTACTAAATACGTTAATACACATTTCAAAACGAAACAATTAAAATTCGCCTACCTGAATTCCGAAACATCGCGAGTTATCCAACTTCTGATTTATTATGGTTCTTCGTTATAGTTTGTCGGACGACGAGTAGCTTAGGTGGGGAAGGAAGGGGTACTTTATAAATATTTACAGATTTATTTACATGTAGAATTATTTACAGACATCTAGCTCTTTATTTGCGAGCTCCTTCGTACACACTCTCTCTCTCTTTCAACTACATATACATCTCTTCACATGACATGCTGACTACTGCCATCTAGTGGCCACTTATTATTTTTTAAATATTACAGGTTAATGTTAACAATATATGAGTTTGGGGAAAAAGTAATCCATTATTTTTTCGGCGGACGTCTGTAGTGATCGATATCACGTGAGGTATCTATCAAACAATTTCAGATTTATGCTCTTTGGAAAGGTGACA
>JAPDSC010029807.1:196225-252281 GCA_026290005.1 Latrodectus geometricus | reverse complement strand
ATCATTAAATTAAAAGCAAAAATTTATTTTCCCATGTTAATTTAATTGATTAATTTTTCTAATTTACAGTGATTTCAATTAAAAAAGAAGGGCTGTAATGAGAGAGGAAATAAACTATAAAAATACTTCGCTTGATATCAATACACTACTAGGTATTAAAATTTGAGCGATTAGCACATTTAAAAGGGTAATAAAATTTCAAATTAAAATCTCTTTAAAAAGATAAAATTTATAACATTATATTTAACTCAGTTATGAACCAAATGTAACACTCAGAAATAAAATAATTAAAATTTCCGTAGTGTAACATGATTAAAATAGTATTATTAAAGAATAAAAATCTTGATTGAGATATAGTAAAATAATTTTTAGAGTTTTTCCTGTTTAGAAAAAGAGTATTGGGACCAATGAGAATTTAGTTGAATAGAATTACTAAATCAATTTACTTATATTATTTAAAGAAAATCTATATTTTATTGTGCACGACAGCACAATTCTTTTGGTTATATAAAAAATAATATAGTCAAGGTAATAATTTTTAATTTGATTATTTAAATATACAAAAAGTCTTAAATTAAAATGATTTTATAATAACAATTTATAGTTATTACCAAAAATTGCAGTAAAATTACATGTAAAATGGAAAAGAAGAATATAAGTAAATTCTTTTACATGATCAAATTTAAACTAACATTTAAAACAATAATATGTAATAATATGTTTTTACTGCTTCATTCAAAGAAATCCATTATTTTTATGTGCAATTTAAGGCATTATTTACATGTTTTTGATTAGCTTTGTGAAAATGATTTCAAATTGTTTTGTTGTTGATCTTAAGCTTCTGGACTGCTAACATGCTTGTAAATTTCAGATATTTTTGAGATTTTATCGATATTTCCGACGATGGGCCTACCTGCGGGAGGAGCATGTTTAACACGAAAGATACCTAACTGTTTGGAATCGATGAAACCAAAATTACTCGTACTTGGTTGTTACAGTGTCGGGACAATAAACCTTATTCCCGATTTTCAAATGCCTGACTTGCATTTTCGCCTTTATCAAAGAAAAAAGAAAAAAAAAATATCATAACAACAACTCTAACATCTTGTACTTTATAGCTGAATGGACCAAATAAAAATAGAAAAATATTTTTTCCGTGCGAAATGTGATCGTTTCAACGAGCATAAATCTGGAATGATCGGTACTTAACGAGATATTGAATATTACAGCTATCGACTGAAAAAAATAATCGATTTATTTTTTTGCATAATATTTATTTAAAATAAGAGTACTGGAGTATTTGGATATACAAGTTCAAGGAAAAATACATTAAATAAATAATTATTGAAAATTTTATTTCTTATCTTGTAACTTAATTATCATCTTTTTACTAATATTTATTTTTTTTAAAAAATAATAACAAATTAAAACTTAAAAACATTACTAGTTTAAACGGACTCCAATATAAGTGAAAAAATATGATTACTTACATATCAAATAATAAATCAGAAAAATTTACCGCATTCTGAAAATTTATAAAGTACAAAATAATCGGGTTCAACTGTTATTTTCTTAATAAAACCTGTTATGTATCACACTGGAAATATTTCATACAATCAATTTCACGCGTTCTTAATTGATTTTTGATTGATATTGCTTTATAAAGCTGCATTATGTACAAATATATATGACTTTTTCTTTTCCGTTGAACTACAATAAAATATTGCCGAGTAAAATTATTATATAGCTAAATAACAGCATTATGTTGCTAATTATATATAATATAGCTAATTAACATTATATATATCTCATTATATAAAATGTAGCTAATTAAGATAAAGCATCAAAACGCAAGAAAATCTGGCATTGCCGTAGTGAGGTTTAAAGCTTAACACCATAAACTATTAAGTTAGAAAATTATTGTAGTTTGTAATAACAAATATTATCAAAATTTTAAAATATATTTAAAAAATATGTGATATGTCACAAATATTCCTAGACAATGAGGTTATAAAAAAGCGAATTCTAAATTCTAAGCTTTGCAGAATGATTTATAAGGAAGGAGCAAATTAAACAATCAGGATTGTGATAGAATCTATTACCATAAAACATGTGAATCAGTTTTAATATCTAAAATTTAAGGTAAAATATTAGATGTGATTGGTATAATTGTTTTAAGTAAACATTCAAATGTAATAGAACAAATTACTCACTGTAATTATTTTTGTTACAGTTCCTTTTAAAATTCCTTTAAATTTTTTGACTTAATATTTTAATAACAAAGAGACTAAAACTATGGAAGTACAAGTTTTCCTTTATTAACAAGGGGCATTTTTAAAAGAGCTGAATTATCTCCAAGCAATACATTCTACATAAAAAAAGCAAATTTTAGTATATAAGAACCTAGTACTTAAACTACTTTAAAAAGAAGCATGATAGTTAGCTTACAGAAAATGTGTAAATGAGAACAAGCGTACACAACATAATGTAATTAAAAGATATTTAATATGAAAAATAATCTAAGTCACTGTATTTTCTCTATTAATGAGGAGATAGCTCTAAGTTTGATTAATTTTTGAATAATATTAACGTATTTCTGAAACCACACTCTTATTATTTTCGTTTCACTTGCTTATAATTTTACAGAAAAAATTATTATTATTTAGTGTAAATGACTATTTTTCTAATTATTTTTGATTCCTATTCCCACATAGAGAGATACGTTGGACACAAACATTATTTTCGTATATGGATTTAATTTAAAATAATGTAAGATACATTCCACATCTAATGTTTTTCTTTTATTATTCTTCGACGCATGTATTAATATGTATCAAATACTTATTTCATTGTTGCTCGACACTTTTTCTATTCAGATAATAGTAACAAAGTGTTATATATATACATGCAAATATATGATTTTTTTATCTGTAAAACTTTACGTTTAAATACTACTTTGGAAGAAAAATTTCATAAAATAATTGAGGTTTTATACGATCAAGAGTTGACTTTTTCAATTCATAGTCAGTAAATGTAGTTTAATTTCACCTGAGGTTGAGGTAGTGACCGAATATGGCTTGTCACGAAAATGCTTTTATTAATTATGAGGATATCTATGGTGTTCCTTTAGTAATATTCGCTGGAGATTAAAAGCGCGAGTTTTTTTATTCTCTTTTGCTTGCTTCATGAACTAATCGTGGCTTTGGAGATCAAGTTCATTGTTATGAGTCGTTGCGATTAAAGCATAGCTCCGCCCAATCAGGATCTGATCTTACTACTCTAAAAATTGTTCACAGTTGAAGTATCTGTCTACAGAATTAATCAGATGAGTTTTTCTAAACTGTAACTGCAATATACAACACCGAAGTTATTATTTGATTTTCTTTCTAGAATGCCATTTTACAGTTTCAGCGTGTACAAGTGTTAGATTTTAATTCAGTGAAATATTAAATACGTTTCTATTAATTTCTATTAAAAATTAAAACGCTGAGAAGATAAAGTTTTGCATTCTTTTTAAAAATACCATTAATTTTTAAAGAAAAATGTAACATCCTGTTTTAAATTTAGTTTAAAATTAAATGCTTCATTTATTCTTAAGATTATATATATATATATATATATATATATATATATATATATACTTTGTTAGTAATTAATACATCTAAATACTCTTTTTATATATGCAATTGTAAAATAAAGAGATTTAAACTTCTCTCTGTCTGCTAAGATATTTATAAACTGCATTAATGATTATAAAGTTTTTGTTAAAAATAGTGATATCAAAATAGGAGAATATTTTTCAAATTAAATTAATTTTGCAAACTTGTCTTACAATTTATAAGGATATAGAAAAATAAAACTAAGTTGACTTAATAATTAACTTAAAAGAGTTCCACATTTATTTTGTATGCATATACCAGGGTAAAGTCGCAATAATATAAATTGAGAAATTAATAGAATAAATTGAGAATATAAATAAAGAACGTTATTAAGCAATATGTGAGCAGTTGTAGTCAATTACAGGGTTTTCATCAACATTATTGCATTGAATTTTTATTGAAATTCTGGAGAAAAGGAGTTTGTAGCAGAGGCTTTTCTATGAGCTATTTAACTTTTTGAGCGAATAAGTTCTGATAAAAAGAAAAGAAACAAAAGCTAATGAAAAATCATACTGTTGATGACGTAGATATTTGATCTTGAAAGCAAAAGTTATTCTTTCGTACGATTTCTAACGACCATTTCTAGATTAAAAGGACTAAACCAGACTGAAAAAACTACAATCAAACTTTTGAAGAAATTCGAATTATCACGAAGTTATGAAGAATTTACTCAAGTATAAACAAGGTTTGCCTAAGAAATGCGAAAAATTATTACAAATTGAAAAGTTTTACATTTACAACTATGACTGCATCTTACTGTTGAAATTGAGTTAAAAAATGTACAAAAGTCGATTTTGCATCTCGATAAGTCCTCATTGTGCAAAACACACCTCTCATTTTGCGTACACCTTAACTGGTTCACAATGAATTTGATCTTTTTTCATAAATTTGTTGACTTCGATCTTTGTTTATCAATTTATTGTTGTTTGACACAAATTATTTCATTTGTTCCCAGAACCATCAGGGGGCTCAAGAAGAATAACAAAAAACGAAATAATTCTAAACATTGATTCAGAAATATAACGAAGAATCACAATGAAAAACTGCAAAGAACAAAATAGTGCGAAATGTGAAATAATTTACCGTACTTGAAAGTAAAATACGTAGACAATAAAAATAAATGAAATCTAAAAATATTAAATAAATTTGATATTACAGTCAACTCAACAGAAATTTTAATTCTTGTCACCTGAATTTTACATATATATATATATATATATATATATATATATTAATGAACATAATCGGAGGAAAATACCATATATTACAACTGAAATTAATCAATAATGGCAGCCATAATTCATCATAGAGGCACAGTAAAAATTTTCAATATTGAAAACTAATTAGTTAAATATAGTTTTCGTATAATAAATAACACCGAAAGTACAATTCAGAAACTCTAAAAAATAAAAAACAGGAGAATTTTAAAATTAGAATGGCTCGAGCATTTAAAACTGTTCTGATCGAGATCCTTATGTTATTTTCGTCTCGTAACTGTTCGAAGTAGTTGCAGTTTCACGCAATATTCCCAAATGGTAAATCGTGAGCTACTGCTTACCTCCTCCTAATTTTCCACTCGTAATAACCTGTCTGCCACTAATTGTCGGTTGCAGAAGAAAATAACACGTGAGCTATTTTCCAATATATCGTGACTAAGTTTTTCATTGCTTGGGAGATACACCCCAAGAGCTTCACCAAGAATCAAAATTATTTTTCTGAGGAAATCTCGATCGTATATTAATTTTTTTTATCCTCTTTATTTTTAAAAATAAAACGATTGTCATAAGCACGTACACATAAGTCAGTAGCCACCTCTCCAGGGAAAATAAAATAACAGATTTAACAATACTTGATTGCGTGAATACAAATCGAGTAAGTAATATATATATATATCGAGAGAGAGAGAGAGAGAGAGAGAGAGAGAGAGAGTGGTTATTCATGTATGGAATTAGAATTATTTTTAAAGTGGTTTTTAAAGAGAGGTACAAGAAATTATAATGCAATAAGTACCAATTTTGAATTAAGATAGGCTTGATTATTTTCCTACAATTTTATTTTTAGTTTGCATAAAGAAAATTGTGATTAATTTGCTAACAGGGCAAGTTAAGTGAATATGGAGCAATATGGAATCGATCCCTACTTCTCGATCCTCCCCCTTCTGTTTTGTTTCTCTCAGTAGGTTAAAGAATAATTGCATACTCTTAATGCGATGGGCGTCTATGAGTGAGGTCAGCCTTTAAGTTGTCCAGATTTGCTGCTTTTTCCACTCTTTTTGTTGCGTCTCATAATTTTTGTTCATGTTTTTAATTCTCGAGCAAATTAAGCTATAATTGCACCCTTCTTCAGCAGGATACGAGTTTTTTTGTTTCTATCTGATCCAAATCAGCGGCTGGCTGAAAAAGCTATTCTTACTCTTAGATTTTTATGGTTTTATTTCATGAAAGCCTCTTAAACATCGTGGTCTCTAAAATTGATGTTAAATTGTTTTAGTGATAATTTGTGTTAAAGAGACTGAAACATTATGTATATTTTTATTTTATACTTTAATAAGATTATTAGAAATTTGAATCTTTGCTGAGTGTGTGATTTGATAAAATGCAATTCTTATTTTTATTTTAGAATATTTTTTTAACTCATATTCAGAAGAGAAAGGTATATTCAATAATTAATGTACATTATCAATACAGTAATTTATGTACACATAATGCTTAATCATGAAATTAGTTATTTTCTTTAAATTTTATTTTACTCGGTACAGTATAATTATATTTCCTTTAAAGAATTATTGTTAACTGCATTTTAATTAAGTTTAAAGTATTCTAAACTGAATTACTTTTTAAGTTTTATTGATTTAATACGTCCATGAATTTCAACTCTAAAAACATGCATATTTGAATAAAAAACAACTTTTCTATTTAATAAATAAAATAGAAAATGGAATTAGCTTTGTCTATGGTTTTAGTTCTATATCTATCTATATATATTAATATATATATATATATATATATACGTAAAGACAATTCAATTTTTTTGTCGGGTGCCAGCCAGACTGGCAGTATGGGTGCGCTGCTCCACTCTTTCAACTGAACCGCAATTGGGTGTGGAGTCCGACTTCCTCGGTACACACATGCCATAGGTATCCGTTTATAGGGTAGGCAACCATTCATACAAGGAAAGGACAAAGACAGAAGAGAGAGAAAGAGAAAGTACATCCATGCCCCGACTGGGATTCGAACCCAGACCTCCCTATCCGCAGTCAGGAATGCTGACCACTAGACAGAGTAGGCAGCAGACAATTCAATTGATATATTGATATATGGTTGATAAAAACTATGGAATAATTATAATAAAAGTACACTACTGGCCATTAAAATTGCTACACCAGGAAGAAATGCAGATAACAAAATGAAATTTATTGGACAAATATATTATACTAGAAATAATAAGTGATTAAATTTTCAAAACATTTGATTGGATAGATCCTGAGAAATCAGTACCCAGAACAACCACCTCTGGCAGTAATAACAGCAGTTATACGCCTGGGCATTGAGTCAAACAGAGATTGGATTGCAGGTACAGGTACAGATGCCCATGCAGCTTCAACACGATGCCACGGTTCATCAACCGTAGTGACTGGCGTTTGGTGACGAGCCAGTCGCTCGGCAACCATTGACCAGACGTTTTCTATTGGTGAAAGATCTGGAGAGCGTGCTGGCCAGGGCAACAGCCGAACATGTTCCGTATCAAGGAAGGTCCATACAATACCGGCAACATGCGGTCGGGCATTATCCTGCTGAAAAGTAGGGTTTCGCAGGGCTCGAATAAAGGGTAGAGCCACGGGTCGTAACACACCAGAAATGTAACGTGTACTGTTCAAAGAACCGTCAATGCGAACAAGAGGTGACTGAGATGTGTATCCAATGGTACCCCATACCATCACGTCAGGTGATGGGCCAGTATGACGATGACGAATGAATGCTGCCAGTGTGTCTTCACCACGATGCCGCCAAACACGGATGCGACCATCATGATGCTGTACACAGAACCTGGATTCATCTGAAAAGATGACGTCTCGGCATTCGTGAGCCCAGGTTCATCGTTGATCACACCATTGAAGGCGCTCTTGTCTATGACGCAGCGTCAAGGGAAGCCGCAGCCATGGTCTCCGAGCTGAGAGTCCATGCTGCAGCAAACGTCGTCGAACTGTTCGTGCAGACACTTGTTGTCTTCCAAACGACCCCGCTTCTTGACTCACTGCTCGTGACGTGGTTGCACGATCCATTACGGCCATGCGGATAATATGCCTGTCTACTCGGCTGCTAGTGATAGGTGGCTGTTGAGATCCCGCATGGCGTTCCGTATTACCGTCCTGAACCCATCGATTCCATATTCTGCTAACAGTCATTGGGTCTCGACCGACGCGAGCAGCAAAACTGCGATAAGATAAACCGCAATCCCGGTACGCTACAATTCGACCTTTATCAAAGTCAGAAACGTGCTGGTACGCATTTCTTTTTCTTACACGAGGCATCACAACAACTTTTCACCAGGCAACAACGTTCAAATGTAATTTGTGTATGAGGAACCGGCTGAACAATTTCCTCATTTAAACCCAATGTAGGTGTCGCTACTGGCGCCTGCTTTATCTGAATGCGCTGAACAACTAATCATTTGCATATCACAGCACCTTCTTCCTTTCGCATAAATTTCACGTCTGTAGCATGTCGCCTTCTTGGTGTAGCAATTTTAATGGCCAGTAGTGTACTTAATTATCAAGTAGTTATGCCTTTGAAGCAGTAAAATATTTTAACTTTCACAAGACATTCAATTAGGCATTTCTGTTACAGCTATGTTTCCGTATATAGCTCCAGAAAATACATTTCATTAAGATTTAATTGCAAATAATACTTAAGGGATTAATATCTTTTAATATATTTATTTCTTCAAGTTAAACGAACATTTTCTAAGCGAATTTTAAATATTTTATTCTTAGTTATACACATTGTTGGAAATTTAAATAGAATGAATAAGTGCTTACATATATTTTCCAAAAAGCTTAAATTATTAAAAACTAAAAGAGTTATAGATTTCTTTCAATTAAAAATATTAGGTTGGCTGGTAAAATAATTTCACGATAATATTAAATCGTAGATTTGGAACTCATCTGTTGGAATAAAATTTAAACCTTTATTAAAGCATTCTTCATTAAAGCAATTTTAAATATTTATTTTCTAAAGCATTAATTTTAAAATGGTATTAACAGTTAATTAAAAAATGTATGCCTAATTTGCGTGAAAGAATATTGAAATAAAGTCAATCTATACTAAGTATTTCATTGTATTTATGTTGAAAGATATAGTTGAGCTGTATGTGATGATGTTATAAGTTTTTAGAAGAGAAAAATAAGCAATTAAGTGACAAAGAAATTTTTGTCGTTCCTGACCTTGTCTTTAGAACGTTTTGCTGAACTCATTATTCAAATATGCTTTCGTTACAGAATCTTATTCAATGGAACCTTTTAATAGCCAAAGTATAACACATTTGTTAATCCTTTTCAGTCCAACAGAAAAAAAAGGAGTGTTATGGAAAGTGAATGAGGTGATGTATATAATTCTCTTAATCGAAAGGATTTCTGTGGCGACAGAGTGTAGTTTTTGAATCGTGCGTGTGTTCGGAGTTTTAAGGTTCTGCTACGAGTTTGGTTTCGTGACTGGAGCGTCATAAATGGCTATTAAAAGCTGAACCCGAATTGGATTGGTGACTCGTCACTATGGTAACTGTTGGAGATTAACAGAATTTTTGGTTACCGTTGTTCACTCATATAGAAACTTTTTCGGGTCGGAAATTTATTGCCACTAATCATGTCATAATTTTGACCCTCCCTCCCAGCGGCTTCTTATTGTAAGTGAAAAAAAACTGCTTCCTATGCGACATTTTATTATTTCGATTCCTGTCATGCGAACAAAAATGTAATAATAGTTTATCGACGCTTTGATTGGTTAGGTAATGCTCAGTGTTGCGTTTTTATTCTACATTGTTACATAGGTAATGGCTATTTGATTGCGTCGTGTGATTTAATGAGGTGCACTCTTTATATACTTAAATGGAGAATAAAAGTCTTTCATGAAATATGATTTTAAAATAGGATCACATCTGCACAAGTCCTTCGTTTACTAAATACTTTAACAATTTAACGCTATCAGTGAAATGATATTTTCCATCTATTAAATTATTTAATCGCTTTGAGTAAAATCAGTAATTTTACTAAAATTACTGATTTTACTTAAATTGATTAAATAATCATTTTTAAACGAATGAAGTATACTTTTTAATTATACAATTTTATTTTAATTTTGATTTTTTATTATTATGGTAGAAATTATTGGTGAATTAGTGTTATGAGAGTCGTATAAAAATAGCAGCATATGGTGAAAGCGATACTAAATGTTCAATTAAAAAAGAAGTTGCACAAATGATTTTATAGAGATCTTGAACTACACACTAATTACTTTATGCTGAATCCTATATTGTATGCATGAAAAATTCATCAATATAGTTTTCATACTTACTTAAGAATAAGAAAAAAAATTACTGGAATCGATTTCGAACTCTTTCTACGTAATCTATTAATTATTGAAATTCATATATTTTCTACTTCACTTGGTGATAAAATTCAGTGGACAAAATTTCAAATTAGATGGTTTGAATTTAAAAGGGATAGGATTGCTGATGAGCAAATTTGTTTTGTGATTTTTTATAAGCGTGCATTTATATAGATGATCAGGTAAAGTTTTCTCTAACTGCAACAAATCTAGCTTTTTTTTAGCTCAGATAACTAATCACTTAATCCTGTTCAAAAATTGTTAGATATTAGTAATGATTATTGGATTTGATCGGCTGGAATTAGCAGCTAGGAACGTATCCTAACAGCTTTCGACCCTACTTGTCCTAATCATTCAGCATATTAAATACGAAAATTCTTCAAGCTTGAATAGTTTGGCTGATTATGGCAGAGCGGTAGGGCATCTCTCATCAGAGTATATAGTCACTGATTTGATACCAACCACTCATGATCAACGGGAGATGGATGTTGTGCTTTTGTTTTCATCATGCACGCCTGTTATGGTAGGTGCTTGGGAGTTTTACTTGTTTTCTCTATTGTCTTCTGTTCAAAAGCTCGTGGGTTCGAAACCCACCTTGGGTTTAGGTGTTTGTAGTGGTTTGGAAACTATTTTAAGCTGTAGGTACTGGTCTATTTGGCTCTCGTGTGCAAAAAATGACCGTTGAGTGACAAACAAACGAAACCTTTATGTCATGTGAATACGATATTACCTATGTTAAGTCTTTTAGGAAGTCAATAATGCAGTGGATGTTAAAATGCCTTATTACAGCCTTTGAGGCCATTGGGCAGTCCACAGCATCCGTTAGCCAGGAGTTAAAATATAAAGCCAATTTTAAGACACCGTTCCTCAGAGAAAAAATATGCAAGTATGATTCCAGCTACTGTTGAGTAACGGAAGATAAATGCTGCGCTTCTGCATGCACGAGAGGTTCGGTGTACGCCTGTCTGTTTAGTTTTTCAGGAACACATATCCTACAGGAGATTGAACTTCGGTTCTGGAGCTCCGTACACTCACATACTTTCTCGACCGTCTCGGCCTGTCTGTATGAGTGCGTGGAAGTTTTCCTGGTTTTCGCCTTGGTAATGTGTGAACATGGTCCTCTATCAATGAAAAGTCCTTCTGGAAGTCAACTTTTATAGTGGGCTCAAAATTGCCTTACATAAGCCTCAGGCTGTTAAGCTGTGCTGTAAGCGATGTCAAAATATTGAAGAGCTTGAAGTTTTTAAGCTTTCGAATTTATCTTAACGAACTAAAAGTTACATAAATGCTTTAATGCAGGCCTTAAAAAAATAAAGTTTCGAAAACTCTGATAAATATATTTTTAAGAACTGTTTTAACTGATAAAATTTTTTTTATCAAAGTCAACAAAACATTTGATTTATCTGTATATTAAATTAAATATCCATACCAAAATTCGGTATTAATATTTAATTTTGAATACAAATTTATTTTCTTAAATTTATTAAGAGATTTAATTAAGAATTATTTAATTATCTATTTAATTAAGAATTATTTAATTATCTATTTAATTAAAATTATTTAGTTAAGTATCTCAAACATTTTTTTAAAAGCAATGATTAAATTTTATGGAAATATTTTTTAAGGATTTAAATTCATTTCTGATTCTATTAATTTTTCTTTATACTAATATTTCTGATGGTATTAATTAACAGAAGTTTTATTAAATCAATTGTTTTAGCTCCGGGAAAATGAGTGCCTAGTAAATATATCTAAATTTTGCAAATAAAATTTTTTAAAGAGTAAGGAAATTTTTCATTTTGAAAAGTATCCCTCTTTCTACTGAATGTGTATATTTTCCAAAAGAGGCTTCTCTGCTTTCAATTGATAACAGATGATTTCTTACGAAGAAAGTTTGAAGAATTTCAGAAAGAAAGTTTTGGGAATTTAAATGCCCTGTGTTATGAAAGAAAATACACGTGAAATAGGTACATATTAGTCAATTTTATGAAAGAGTTTATTTTATAAAAGTATTCCAAAGTACCCCTTATTGTTTTAAGTAACTTTTTCGTATAAAGACCTCAAGCTAGAGTAACTGAAATTAATTTTCATTGAATTTGATTTCCATTGAAAATTTTTCTGTCATTAATTTGTATATTTTAATGTTATAAATTTAAATGATAGTTAAATATTTCATGTTGTGTTGATCAGGACACAAAATTCAAAATATGGCTTTTTGTTACTGAAATTTTGGTTTATTTTTTTATTAAATTGTTTCCCTTTTTATTGTTATTGTATTTATTTTCATTGTATTGTACTTAATTATATAAAAATATATTCATTTTTTTTAGCTTTTTTAAGCTATTGTTGTTAAAGTTATTGAAAGACATAACTAAAGGTATTAAGTAAGAACGATATTTCGCAAATAATGAAGTCAGAATTAAAGATAAAACTAAAAAGTATATACATAGCATTAAAAAATTTTAAAATAAGGATGCTTTTAAAAATTAAATTTTAAAATTTTAAGATAAATATTAACTAGGTCTCTTGGAAAACATTCACTATTTCCATATAAAAATGAAATAGATAAGTGAAACTTTACCATAAAAAGCTTAAAGAAACTCAATATATTTCTAAAAAACAATAAATAAATCATGTAAAATTGATCTATTGACGAAATTCTAAATAACTCAAGATTGTGTACTTTCAAGAACAACAACACAATCCAACTAATTCTACTGATTCTAGACATGTTTTGATTTTTCAGCTAGTACTTACAAGAACTTATTAGTGGTTGAGGGTTGTGAATAATCTAAACTGGAAAATAATATTTTAGTGTAAAAGTAAACAAACATAAAGAACATAAATAACAAATTCTTTTTTCCTTATTTTATCAAGTTGAGATTGCTTTAAATTAGAAAAATAAAGCAAAAGAATGTTATCTTACTTTACAAAAGTCCGAAATGTACTCTCTGAAACGCAGTTTAATATTTTTTATTAATCATATATGAATTTAACTTATGATGATATATCGTAAAACAATTAAGATAATTAAGTAAATTAAGTAAATTAAGATAAAGATTTAAAAAGATTCTAGAAAAATCATAACTTCATTTTATTATGTTCTTATAATAGTAAGTTAAATTGAATATAATGAAAATTTTCATTTTCAGTGATAAAGATGAAGGTTCTCTCTTTCATTATTTAAAATTTCATTAGTATAGTAATTTCGTTTCTAGTTAACAGGAAAACGAAGATTAACAAGAATTGAAGCTAACTGGTATGCGAACATTTAATACAGTTTGAGGCATTTAGCAAAGCGAATAATCAAGATGTCGAGAAAGAATATGTGATGATGAAAAGGAGAATAAAAATTTCTTTCCCAGTTTATAGAAGTGCTATTCAATAACTGTAGAAAGATATCTCTGATATTTACTTTCCTTCGTTATTCGATAGAAATCGTTGCCGTCATTTATCGGTCTCATTTTATTATAGGCTGGAGGAGAAAAAAGAGCCGCCGAGAAAGAGGAAATGACCATCGAGAAAAAGAAAGTGTCGGAGAAATTTGGAGATGAAAAACGGTCATCAGGGCTGTGTCTGGCTTTTGGGAAGAAGAATTGTCGACTCTCATCTTGGGTCCTCCAATTTTCTACGAAATGAAATCCCATAAAGCATCCGCCAACAAGAGAGAGAAGGAGCGTAGGCATGGAGATAGAAAGAATAGATATATAATGACTGAACATCCAAAAGACACAACAAGAGACAGATAAGCAGGCGCCATCTGCGGAGAGAAGATTCACTAATGTCACAGAAGCGTTCTTGTAATGGCTTTCTATCCCATTCCATGAAAAATAAAGGAATCACATTCACAAACTGGAGAAGGTATAGGGCGGAAAGGAGAAAAAATTCTTCAAGCTACCTGTTTTCCCATTTTCTTTTTTTTTTCTCCTTTTTCTTCAACAGATATTTCCCAAAACCAATCCCAATAAACTTCTCTTAATAACATATTTATACGCGTCGACAATGCGCTTTAAGCTGTGTATCAAATGGAAAATGTCGATAAAAAGGGGGGGGGGATCAAGTTGGATCTGTTTCTCTCCCTGCATCGACAGGTTTCTTTCCCCAGTAATTGCTTTCCGAAAGCGATCCGCTTATTTTATTTCTCGGATGTCTGGACAAACAATATTGGGGATCAGCAGCAAGAGCTGTGGGAGGGAAGAGAAAATTGTCTCTCAAGCTTCCAAGCAATTACCAAAACTCTTCTCTGCTTTCTCACAACCAATGCAGATCAACTTCCAGGACTCTACTTCTTTGATATTTCTTGGCCGTCTATCAATTTACCTATTGAACTCTGCAGTCAGTTCACTTCCAGGAAAATTTCCAAAAAGGGATATCACTATCCATATTTATATTGGTGAATGTATTTTGTGGTATTGTTGAGATATATTCAAGTTGAAACATGAAAAAATACCAATCTGTAAAATTTTTGACAGCATACAACTTAATAAGAGATCAGAAATATTGTGATCTGATTTAACAAAATTAATTTTGTGTGCTACTATATTTAATTTTAAAAACTTTTCTAGGACAAAAAGAACACAAATAAGTTTTACGATTTTAATCTAAGAAAAATATTCTAATAAGACCCGATAGTTTTGTAATTCTATTATGTAAGCAAAAATATAGGGAAGTTAATATATGTTAATAAGGGATTTTACAACCAACCGTATAACAAAGAACTCTAAGTAATTGTGGTATGGAAAATGTATGTGATAGTGTATATTATAATAATTTTTACTTACGTTATGTTTATTAATTATAACGTTAGTCCAATTATATAAATCAATGCACTTTTTCATCAAAAAAGTATGAGTTTATATTTTCCTAGTAATACAAACATATTGTAAAATATCAGATAATTGAGAAACTTTGAAATCTAAATTACTTTCTACAAAAAACGAGTAGAAAATATATCTTTAAAAATACAAAAATTTTCAATTCTTTGCTTTTAAATATGAGCTGGATACTGAAAATGACTTTTGTGGGCAAATGATAATTTGATAACAAATTATTTATTTTCAAAATGATATTAGTAACTTGTATGCTTTATTACAATAATTTTTGAAATTATATTAATATAATATAAGCTGTTTTTTTGAGATAGGAACTAAACATTTTATTAATTACAAAATATTTCTATCAGTTATATAATCAGTTTATCATAGCATTGTAAAATTTACAAAATATGCAAAAAATAGTATTTCTAACATTCACTGATTGCATATAATTCTTCAAGGTGATATTTAGAACTTTAAGAAAGAGCTTTTGTTTCAGAATCATTGTATCTTAATGGTTTTATTATATTTGATATTGATGTAAAATGAAAATAAATAGAATATGTTTCTTCTTATCACACATTCTTAATGCATTATATTAGTTTAATATAAAATTAGTTTTAAAAATATTTGTGATCTTTTATCAATAAAGAAGTGCATTTTTGGATTTCCCAAATACTCATAAAATATTAAAAGGGAAAACATTTAACTTAATTTAAATCATTTATATATATATATATATATATATATATATATATATATATATGCGCTTCATTTTTTAACCTTTAAAAAATCTAAAATCACCAACAGCTATATATAATAGATTATTTAATATACTTTGTAAGATAAAAATAATTTCTTTTAATGTTTAACATTAAACACACTCTGATATATTCAAACGTGCTTGTAAAATCCCATTGTTTTATTTTCAACTGTTTTGAATTTTTATTGGTTAAACGGAATTTAATAAAAAATTTTACATGTTAGAGTAAAATTTTATAATACTTAAAACTATATGGATAAAAATATTATAAAATCTATATTGGTAAACTTTTTAGTTTACCAATATAACTGATGAAAACTTTGCTTTTAAAAATATTTAAAGAAAGCCTAAAAAAGTTCAGAAAATTAACAGAATACTATTAAAATGTAAAAAAAAGAATAAATATAATCTTTTTTTTCAGAATAAGTTTAGAAAATTAAAATTTGATGAGCATTATATACAGCATGTAATTTTTAACAGTGTATAAGAATTTAATTGAAGGATTTTTTGCTGATTAAAACGAAGTTTTGTAAAAGTTATGAGTTATCCCAAATTGAAAGTTTTAGTTTTAGTTTCGAGATAAAATATCTAAACTTCCTTTTTGTGGGTTAAAAGTAAGTAAACAGTATTTCACTTGAAGTTATATAAAAGAGAGTTTAAGAGAATTCAAACACACACATTAATGTTTTGCATTTTAGTCTTTTTTATAATATATCAATTCTATGTATATTATCTTTGAAGTGTATATTTCAATTTCTTAACTGCAAAAAATATTCATCATTCAAAATTTTGGAAATATATCTTTTACTTGCTAATTGTCCCTTACATGTATGTTTGTTAACTAAACTTATCTATTATGTCATATTTGTTATAACATATATATATATATATATATATATATATATTAACAAATATGACATTCTAGATAAGGTAAAGTTATTTCAATACTACTCCTTCTACAAAAGCTAGAATTCATTAAAATTGCTGTTAAAAAGTATCGAAATTGGTAAAAAATATAGTTACCAAATATCATTATGAATGCCTAAATAAGAAAAAGGTAAAATTACTTTCTGTTACAATATTCATCAAGAGACAGAAAATAGATTATATTTTAAAAATAGATTATTTTTAAAATGTTATCTATTTTGACATTTCATTATTCATCAATTGAAAAACTTTTTCATATTATTAGTTATATAAACATTTCCATGTTGATTCAGTTTAACTAAAACATAAATAACTAAAATATTATTTAAAGATTTTTTCAAATTTGTATAGTTTTGGTGTAATTTTTATCAATGAGAGTTGTAAAAACCTAAAGGGATTAGAAAAGAATTTTTTCTTTATAAAAATTATGTGCTGAATTATGAACCTTGAATTATTAACAATTCTATATCTGTCTATTCCTCTGTGATAGAAGTTAAACCTTGATTTAAATTAGGAAAACTTCTTTGAGATTCTCATTTAAGAATTATTGTTTTAGAAATGAAGTTTCTTCACTTCAGTTGTGAAAAAAATGACGATTCATTTCTTCTATACACATAAAACTACAGATAAATGAATATAATTTATTTCAATATTTGAAAGAACTGAAAAAGGCTAATTATTGGATTTGGTTAATAATCACTTGTGACTGTAGATTATTAGGAGAAAAAAGGATAAGTATTCAATATTAAAACGTCACTCTAATCCATTTATTAAAAATTATTTTTTAATTTACTTCTTTTATTTTTACACTTTCTTCTCCCATTACGAATTATTTATTTTAAATTTCTCTTCTCAAGACCTTTGTAGAAGTAAAGAGTAGAAATCGCATTCCTGAAAAGCTTTTCTCTGGGAAGAGCGAAAGAAAGTTGTTAAGAAAGACATAATGGAATCAAGTCAAATCGTTCCCTGACTAATCCTGAGCCAGTGGGAAGGAAAGATGTAATAAGGTGTGTGAGTGTTGAAGAAGTCGCTGAAGGAGATAATAGAATCATTTGAACGAGAAGAAGATAGCCTCTAGGTCTCCAATCGATGAGAGCCATGCAATGGAAAGGAAAGAAAGAAGAAAAGCTAGTGGTAGGGAAATTGAAGAAAAATACTCAAGAGCGAGCAGATGGGTTTTAAATTGATTATCCGGGAGCGATCTACAAGGGAGACCAGATTCTGCTTTTCTAATATTAGCTCTTCTTCGAGAGATAAACAGTTCTTTAAGTGACCTTGATAAGCTTGTGTGGTTTTGACAAAAATATTGGATTCTCTAAACATAACTCTCCTATTTTTAGATCGAATTTTTCAGCTGTTGACGTAGGTTAAGCTAATCTTATGCATGGCATATAATTTGTAAATTCTAATTTGATGGAAAATACATATTTTTTTCTCATATTTTCTGAGACTTAAAAAATAAAATAAAAAATGGTAAATTTCAAGTGAAGTCTGTTTATCAGTTTCAATTAGTTCAAAATTTTATTTAAAAAATAGCATTTTCTTGAGAATATTTAATTAAATTTTAACAAAAAGCGAAAATTTGAGTTTTTGAAAATTTTTTCGTAGTATAATTATTCTTAATTCAAGTGACTACCTAATCATATATATGTATGAATACAAATTAATTATTGTTATAAAGAGAAAAAGATGATATTGTGTTTAAAATCACTCTTAACTTATCATTACTTCTTCTGTTCAAGGCGAGCACAATAGCAACACCAAAATAATGATGATACATTAATCCCTTGAAGATAGTACTCCTTTTTCTAATATTAAGAATAATGTAAAGCATTTGTTTCATTGCAATATTGTTCAAAAAGATTAAGATTACTCCTCATTTCACAACTATTGTAAGTTATGTCAGAGAGCATGGTTTGCTATGTAATTTAGTTGTATTTGTTTTTTATGTCTGATTACCATCAAAGTTTGAAAATAACTGGATTTTAGAAAATGAATTTTAATTGAAACCGGTATTAAGGAAATTAAAGGTAGATCATTATTTTTTACTTGATATTCATAAGCTTATTAAATATTCATTTTATCAGGTACAAGCTTTTCAGTTTACTGAAAGTATGTAAATAGCCATAAAGGTGAATAATTTTATCATGCAAATAAGGAACAATAAAAGTTTTTGTTAATTAAAGAATTCTCATTTATGTTATTAAAATAAATGTAGCAGGTTCATGGAATTAATAATATTACAAATATAAAACTATTATCATTATTTATGAGCATGAATAACTAGTGAAACATTGCTCATAACTAGTTATCGTTAATATTATAACTTTGCAAACATTTAGGAAATCAATTTTCCATCGAAGTAAATGTTAAAATTTTGCTGAATTTTTGATAAAAATTATTGTTATTTGAAGTGAAAGAAAAATTATATTATAATTTTTATTTCTAAGTCTTAGCGTTAAATTTTCTGCTTCTTATAAAAAATCTTAAAAAAGGAAATGTTTAATGAAGTTTTTGTTTTGATCTGTTTTTCGAATTGATAAAAATTCATTGGTTTGGAATTTTTATCAATACGAAGAACAGATTTTAAGTGTTAATTTTTTATCTTACAGCTCTGCAGGAATTCAACTTATTAAATATTAAGTACATTTTATTTGTTTTAGAATTCAGGAACGAGTGCTTTCCTAAATTTTCAAGAATAAGTCACTCCTACTAACAGATAAGTATATTGTTCATCGGTCGGTTAATATTCATTAGAAAGAAAATTATTTTCATTCAACTTAAAAACCAATCTGCTCCTTATCAACAAAAATTTATTTAAATTAAACACATTAACAATCATAAATATATCAACAAAAATTTATTTATGATTGCTAATGTGTTTGGCTGTGCATAAAGTATAATGTATTGACAACGTGGCTAGTATTTGAAAATTATTTACACGCAAATGCAAAAATGCGAGCTTAAATTTATTTTAAGATTACTATTAACATTAAAAATTGCCGGTGTTGAAAATAAATTTTAGAATTGATTTAATAAAAATAAGGGTGATTTCGCTTTCCAAATATAACCATATAATCATCTAACTCCCTTCAATGACGAAGGCGAAATTGATATGCGGGATTTCAATGAATTAATATGTTTCGTCCACTTATATCATCGTGTGTGGAGAAAAGTACTTTTTTGTAATTGAAAAAGCGCACTGAAAAAAGAAAGACACAAAAAGAGAAGGTTCTATTCAAAATACACAAATCGATTCTAGAGAGTTCCTAAATGGCTACTTTCGGCTGTTTTCGTCATTGATAGAAGTAATACAGCAATGATTAACGGTTTGCGTTCACTAATGCCATACTTTATTGCATTAACCTCTTCTCAGAAAATTATTGATTCTCAAGTAATTGTATATAGATTGTTACTGTTCTTTAGAAGTTATTCGTAGCAATTTGAGTGGCATTCAATCGCCAATTGTAAGTAATCACAGTTTCATTTAGTGAATATTGGTTTACTGACTGTGTGTGTTCTTTCTAATGTTCGAGTCCTCACTCCAGTTCGAGTTTCACTCAGTTGACTGGTATGGCGAGTAATAAAAGATATTAACTGCAGAATATAATATTAACATGTAGAACTTGTAGAAACTTATTTTTTAACGTTAACAATTTCCTCATTTTATTTATTTTAAAAAATACTTATTCAGTAATTTTGTCTAAATTTTATTTTTTTTTCTTTCGAAAATTTTATATTCAAACTCAAGCGAGGCAGTTTCTTTTTCAACAAATTATATATTAGCTGGTTTGTTGTTATTTACCCTTATCATTTAGCTTAAAATTTGATAAAAACTCTCTCAATATTTTACTACTGAATCCACATTCCAAATATCTTAAAAGGTTTTAAACCAGTTCACTATTCAATCATTATTCATAAGCATGTATTTTCTGCAGATAAAAATGTGAAAAAGTCAAATTTCATACCTCAGAAAAATTGTGACGCAATGGAATGATAAAAAGTCATTTAACTTTGTTATTAAATATTAAAATAATGATATTAATCTAAAAACATATGAAATATTATCAAGCTGAAAAAAACTTACGTAATCATAATTTATTTTCGGTATATACTAAAAAGAAACAATTATGAAACACAAACATTTTTGCATAAATACTTTATAATTTCTTGACATCGTGATTTAGTTGATCGTTAGTTTCTTACTGCATTATTACCCCGGCTCAAACATGTGATACATATTAACTATATGAATTTTTATGATATAATGCTATACATATGCGTTTTTAGACATGATGTAAAGTCTTACCATTTCGTCAGTGGAAAGTTTACCACACTTGGAAAGTTAATTATCATAACTTCTCTATAGTAAATTCATTTTTTTATGTAAGTGACACATTTTAATAAAAAAATCTCCTTGCAAAAAGAAGTATCTTAATCAAACGTAAGAGGATCCCAGACGATTAGGCAGGAAGCACAAGGGGAAATGCTCAGTCGCCTTGTGGTGATTTAAATCATCATCTAGCCCATTCTCTACTTCTTCCATCCCACAGCAAAGCGAGACAAAATATTTTATTCGTTCTTTTCTCTGGTAGACGCCACCACCTCCGAAAAGTCGCATCAAACTGTGAAGAGGATGACACCGTAATTACAATCCTGCACGAGTCCTTTTCACGGCTCCATGCGTACTAATTAAAAGTTCCCCTAATTACTCTGGGACGACTCCTCGTGTAAAATACTCCACAATGTCTGCTGTCCTGATTAATATTAGAAACATTTCAACAGCAATCCCTGCTAATGGAAAAAAAAAGTAGAAAGCAAGAAAGGTTGCTCCTACTGATCATGCTATCAAATGAACTTTTTGAGAAATTTTGCTCGGAATAACTTGGAGTTAATCTTTAAGTGAACAACACCCATTTTCATAACTTTTGAGTCTCACTAGATGAAAAGAAACAGTTCCATTTTCATGTAAATATTCATTATCTCACGCATAATATTTTTACCGAGTACCTAAGTATATAAAGGATGATATTTAGGACTAAAAATATGAGGTGTTTACTTTTGAAATGTCTGAAATAAAAAGACAAAAAATTACACATTCTTCAAATTTTGCAATGACTTAAGAGTGTTATTATAAGTAAAAATAAAATGACTATTATATAAACTAATAATATAATAATGTATGAAAAAAACTTTTGCTTTATCTTAAATATTAATACATGAACTTTTCGGCAAAATAAAAGTAGCTTATTAATATTGTGATGATGAAAAAATTTACACCTTTCTTGAGTTAAATGAATACATATGAATCTATTAAAAGTAATCAATACACAATCAAAATATTTACAAAACTCATATATTTTAACCAAAACGTAATTATTTAAAGTATCATGTACATAAAATATTTGTACATATATAATCATGTACATAATATATATTTCTCCTCAGATATTCATTAAAGTTGAATTACATCTTTTGTGACAGTAAATCTCAACCATCATATTAAATTCAGTATAAAAGAAAAAATAAACATAAAATAATTACATCATCAAAAACCATCATGAGCAAGGAAATAGAGTTTAATAAACATTTTTAATGAAGTTCAATTGATAGATCAAAAAAGTAAAGTCTCTTTGTTGGCAAGGCTTAAGATAAAGTGACACTTTTTCCCAAATATAAAGTTGTTATTTATTATTATGGATAAGCTTTTGATAAAAAATGAAGCAGGTTCAGCAATTTGAGCTGGCCAAATTTTTATCAAAAGCATTTTTATTATGAAAAATCTTTCTCATATTTTGATGGATTATCTTGACATTTTTTTAATATTATAAAGTGATTTTTTTGTAAATGAGATACATAATTAAATGAATTAAGAAACAGATTTCTTTTAGAAATTTAAATTTTGTGTTAAATGAAAGAATTAGAACACAATTTAACTTCTTTGCTGACAATTAACAAATCGTTTGTACAAATAATAAATGCTTATCTTCTAAGAACAAGAAAACAAATAATTACAACATTCTAAAGAAACTCAGTTTTCCAAGGCCAAATCATATTTTACAGTCATCCAACTTTCTGAAAGTTTTGCAGAATAAAAAATATGTAGATGATCATGCCAAAAAAGTGACAGTAAAATTTATTAATTCCCTAAAAAGAAAAGCCTTGCATCTTTCTTTCTTTTTATTTCTTAAAACAATAAAAATTATCAACTTTACAAATAAATTAGGATTTTTATAGATAATTTTTTTTTACATAAAAACAAGATGATTTTTATTTTATTATACAAAGGAGATTTATGATTATTAATAAATAAATTTAATAGTGATAATATTAAATAATGACGAATAAGTTAAAATGTTCGAATAATATGACTTTTGATGGCTTTGAAGTCAATTAAACAATTGCATCCTTTATGTAGATATCTTATTTTTAGCATATTAAATTCTTATATATGCTCTAACAGACATAAAATGCATTTGTTGAAAAAAAATGGTTGAATATTTATTTTTTGATATAAACTTATATCCTCTTTTAAAAGAAACTTATATCCACTTTTCATGAGGTAAGTTACCAGAAGAATGATCATTAGCAGAGTGAAATGAATGAATAATTTCACAACTTGTATTTTAGAAAGGTCATAAACTTGCCCTGATAAATGAAGTATTTACGCATTATATTTAGCTGACGTTTAGTTGACAGCGGAATTTAAATTGATTACAATTATTCGTAATAATCCCAATGATTAATGTCGAAAGTCAAGATTTCTTATTATCCACAATTACACGAGCTCTAGCGATCGATTAGCATGTTCGAGTTGGGATTGCCTGAAATGGTCAAGTTTGAAGAAAATGAGGTTTAGTCAGTTAAAGGAAACTTCTATTGTTAAGTAGGAGAACACTTCTTTATTTGTCAAGATTGAAGAGCTGTTGTGGGTCAAATTTGAAGTAAATGCCTTACAAGGTTTGAATGCATAACTTTATGATACTGAAGAATTAATTTATAATTTTCGTGCATTTAAAGTGGGTATAATTTGTACCCGATAAACAGTTGGTGAAAGGTAATTGGAAAAGCCTATTTGTAAGTCAAAATTATTCATATTTATGAAAAAATAAGCACGATTATTGTTGTATTTTGTGAAATATATTATTTAATAAAATGAGTAAAAATAAAAAATATGAAGGGTTAAAATATTTCAATAGAAATGTTATTAGTAAGTAGGGAATTGGTAATAGAACAATAAACAACTCATAAAGTTGACTTTTTATTGTTCTCAATCTTTAAAATAAAAATACAAATATATATAAAATCAAAGTTGCCTTATAAAATTTTCTCCATTATTTATTAATATAATCTGTCATAAATCTGAAATAAGAGAGAAAAATTTATTCTTTGCTTTTTTACTGTATCTCACGAAATAATTAATTACTGTCTTACAAAGGCAGACACATTTAAAAATAAAAAAAGATATTAGAATCTGCAGAGGAGAATCTCAGCTTGCACGGATAAAATCTCAATTGTTTTAGAAAAAAGTTTATACGTGAAAAAAAAATATTACGGAAAATTCCAGTTTTTTAAGAAATTGTAAAATTTGTCTAATAAATAAAGTTTTGAATGTGTATACAATATCTTTCTGGAGTTTTATATAAAGGCATAATTTCAAAGTTATTAATTTAGAATAACAAAAAGTCTAAGACTGCAAAACGATGACTAATTTTTTCCTATATTTTATGTAATTGTGTACACAGAAGCATTATAACGCAATAGAGTGGTAATGATTTTATCGAAAGCAGAGGAATATCCATGTATATAAATAAAAATAAATCAATAATTGTATACTTAAGTGATGAAGAGGACATACAAGACATTAATAATTTTTGTATCTTTCCAAAATGTTCTCTCTGCAAATGTTATTCAAAATTCTCTAAAAGACAGTTAATTTTAGTAACAGGTTTTGTGCAGTACATAATAAATTTCTTTTTGTAAAATATATACTTCCAAATGTTTAATCAAAATGTACGGTATATTTTCATAAATTGTTACTAAAATTACGTCATCTTATTTATTATTGCCTGATTGTATTGTACTTTCTGTTCTTCGTGAGTATCTACTGATTAATAATAGCTTTCATTATATTATTTTAGTAAATAATATAGTACACAGAAATGAAATTGGTGCTTATTAAATTCAATTAAATTTAAGGAAAATTTTTCAATTCATACTTCGAGTTTCAAATTTCTCGTTTTAAATTTTGATGTCCATGAAATTTTCTCTCCGAAGTTATTTTTCATACATTATTATACATTACCCTCACATCATTCTTGATCTTCCTGGTTATAATTATTTTGGAATTAAAATTTTTTAAGGAAAATTTATTACATTTTAGCATCTAAATTTTATATATTTACCAATCGAAAATTTGAAAACAATATTAGGAAGCATAATAAACAGGTGTTTATAATGACAAGAAATATATCAAACATTTTTAGATTTTTGTCTTTAAAATAATCAGTATTTTTCGTATTGACTCATTGTATTTATATTTTACAGTTTATAATAGATAAAATTCTTCATAAACCTGTTGTAAGGCCATTTTTTTAGAAACTACAAAACTGTATCATAAAATTGTATATTATGGTATTGAAGAATAATATTGTACAGTAAGATTTCTCTTTTTATAACAGTATAGGTATTATAATAGTTATAAAAGAGGAAAAATGTGAATCTGAGTTAATACTATATAAATTTTTTTCTCATGAAATATTTTAAAATGAAGTAACCTATAGGGAATTTTTGAGGATGTATTAATATTTATATCCTCATATCTGTCTTTTTGTTCAATAAAAGTTATAAGAATTCATGATAATTTCTAATATTAAATTTTGACTTATAACATTAATTTTAATCATTAGATAAGATTATTTTCCTATTAATTAAATAATTTTAATATAAATTAATATTATTTTTGGAGTTTTGAATAATTTTCCAAACCATATTTTAACCCCAATACTTTTATAAAAAAATTGCAAATTTTCTTGAATTATTGATTAAGTATTTATGCTTTCATCAATAATTATTAAGATACCAGTTAATTTACAAGTCCTTCAAAAAACAGTAATAAGTATCTCATGAAAACATTTAATATGAATATTTTGCAATTCTTAAACGCAATATTAAGTAAAACCTATAGAAATGAATGCTATTTTTAAAGTTAGTAATACTATTTTTCCGATTTTTATTCCAAGTTTCTTCTAAAACTACATATTTTTAATTTTTCGTGTTGAGGAGTTATTATATTGTTTAATGAATTGTATTAAAAACAAAAGAGAATGTTTTTTAAAATGAGAATAATTAAGAGTGGCGATAAGAACATTAATCAAAAGATTTTAAAATTAAAATTGAATGCTCAACTTGTAGGTATTATTTTTATACAACTAAAAAGATCGGAGACCAAAAATTAATGTGACAAAATTATGAATACTCATCAGATAAACCTTATTTTTGCGTGTGAAAAATAATAGCAATTTAAGAATAAAATGTATGATACTGCATTGCGAGAAATGTTAATATCAAACACTGGTAACCCCCCCCCCCAAAAAAAAGTATCCGATAAAGGTAAATCAAATGAGTCCCCTTCCTAAAATACATTACTCGTACAAACACAAAAATGGAGAAATCTTTACGGCACTTGACATCTGTTATGTAGTTTTCCTTATGATTTGATAAATTCTAATAAAGATAACTCTCTCTCTATAGCCTATCTTTTTATTAAAAATTATTTGCTTAGTGTATGCCTTTCTCATGCCACAGGTATACGTGATTCATCTCTCATGATATTACATTTTAAAGGGTGTAATGTAAAACAAAAAAGTGATAAAACCTGTTATACCTTAAAATTTGTCTATTCTTAATCGTCATTTATAAAAAAAATGTTGACAATAATAAGACTTTAATAGAACCATATTTGTTAAAATTGAACATACTATGTTGCGGATGCTATTATTACACAACACTAAACATGCTCATGCTAATATTACACAACACTAAACATGCTCATACTATTATTACACAGAAAATAAACATTTATAAGGAGATATCTATATAAGAAAAATTGGATACACCCGTGTTCTTATTTCAAAATTGCTGGAATGTAAGTACCTCGAACAGCTGATAATTAGAAATTTAGATGGAACAAAAAAAGAATAAGCAATTTATTTTTTCAGTTACATTATCTTTTAAATTTGTTCAAAAATGAAATTAATAATCCAAGTCTTTATCATGGCCAGAAGATTTTATACAAAGTTATACAAGATTTTATACAAAAATCAATATTAATCAGTTTCTTTCTAAATTTTACAAAAAAATGCCAGAATGATTTTACATATTAATGCATATGTATGTGCAACTAGTGGTCTAAAAAGTCGATCCTTAAAATTGATTTCTTTGTAATTTTATTAAGACCAAAATTTTCTGATTTATTTAATTAATTATTGCATATTCTAAGCAGGTTTAATACATTACTAATGTTTTCATACAAACCATTATTTAATAACAATGATAATTCCATGAATATTTAAGACAATGTGCTTTGTTTTATAATCTCTTCAGCCGTTACATTACCAGTCAAGTAAGCCACAATAACTCGAATCTTTTCTGGCTATTTAGTAACTCCTTCACGTAAATGTCGAGCTCTTTCAAATTTTGAAACGCATCGAGAGAATTACTTCTCGATAATTAGTAATTGCCTCGGAATCGTGCTTTTTAGGTTCACCTGCGTATGAAGGGGTAATTGTTTCTCTCAAGTACTTGAAAGCAGGGTTCGCCAAAATAATGACTAGAGCACGATATGTCGGTTGTAGCAAATGGTAGAAAGTCTGATTCCAAGCAATTAAGAAAGCTCAATTCTGAAAGTGTTATTGTGTTAATTGAGATATTTCTTTCCTCTTGGAAAAGATTTGTTTAAGAATATTTATTCTTATCCACATCTCTTGTGAAGAGATCTATCGATCCTTTGATTTAAAATTATTATACGCTTTCAGATAATAGATTGATGTTTTAAATGATTTAAGTTAAGATGTTAATATGACAAGCATGCCTTTTCACACTGTAAATTCCATTAAAACAAAATGAGTTACTTAATAAATCTCATATTTTTAAGTAACTCATTAAATTTACTTAATAAATATTATTAGTCATGAATCATTCATGAGAATGTTACTCAGACTTCTTATATTTATATACAAAACTCAAAATGAGGTAACAAATTTCAAGTTCTTAGATTTACAAAATTCAAGTTTTCATTGTTCTGAGACAAATTTAACAAAGAAAATTTATGAGTTTATCACAATCATTTGCTGACAGAATACATGATAAACTTAGTAATTTATAGTAAATATTAAAATTAGGTACAAATACTGATTTTTAAACCCAAGAACTTTTTTAAGAAACTGAAAACTAAATTAATTACATTAAAAATTTGAAATGAGTGAAAAAATATGAAATTATTTTTCTAAATTTAATCTCGATTCCGAAAATAAATATATATTGTGTGCATGAAAATAAAATTCTAACATTTATGAATTATTCAATGTAGTTTAGAAAATGACAGATTCTGATTGTTAATTGGTCAATTCTTCCTCACACATGCCACCTACTCTGTCTAGTGGTCAGTGTGCCTGATTGCAGATAGGAGGTTTGGGTTCGAGTACTGGTTCGGACATGGACGTTCTTTCTCTCTCTCTCTCCTGTATTTGTCCTTTTCTTGGATGAATGAAGTGTGAATGGTTGCCAACCCTATAAACGGCATGTGTGATTATTTGTATAAAAAAAGTCATCTCCAGTTATCCTCTTTGACGTGAGCTACAAGTATATTAGCATAGAGCTCTAAAATTATCCATCACAATCTAACCTTTCTCACAGATTCACCCAATCAAATCTTTTAGCTCCAGATTAACCACCTCTAAAATTTCACTATTTTATACAAAGCAAATTGTCTCAACTAGAAGTAATTTGTGTGGTTAATTAGAAGTTTAAAACTTCATGGTCTAATGGATATGAATAATTAGCAATGGACAAAGTGATTCATGCGAATACGAATAAAATTGGTATTAAGATTCTTACGTTACTTATCTAGTGCTAAAATTTTTTATCGAATTTTTGAAAATAAGTATTGAATTTCATAAAATTGTAAGATTCTAAGAAGATAAGGATTTGCACAGCCTATACTATATGTGGAATAAGCATTATATGTAAAGAATCAGGAAATTGAGCAAAATTTATTGGAAATTCAAGCTATAACTCTACTAGCTCTCAATTAAAAGCTAGTTGCGTGAGATCATTAGACATACATTTTTTTTTATGAAAATTGATAAAAAAATTCATGAAAACAAGCAACATTAAAATGAAATAAAAATTCAACTAATTTCAAATCTATTGCTTAAAATTATTTAAATATGGGATATAATTAAGTTTTTGATATTTCACTTAACTATAAATATTATCCATTCACATTTAAAATGCAACAGGAATAGATAATTTAAATTTCGAAATTTCAATTGGTATTTAATACCTAACTTCTAAATCCAATAATTATTAACACTTTTCATCTCTTCAATGTTATTGATTTTTATTCCAAGCACTAATTATTCCTTTAAAATTATTCATCCGATTATTAGAGACAATAAAATACACATTTTAATACTCCTTATTTAAATTAAGTTTACTCTTGGGGAAACAAGAATTACATACTCCTTTATTCGCTTGAAGAAAACTGGATGATAAAAGTAACAAATATTTTTTATTAATAGCACTGGAAATGATATGATATTAAGTAACCGCAAAGGAAAACTGGATCATATTTCAAAGAATGGGCTCTGTAACCTCCTTCAGCTCTATTACTATTAAGGCGCAATTTAAGAAGTGTTAAAAATGCTCGCAATTTCCTGATTGAAAAATTTGCTCGCGTAATTCAGTGACGTTGCCTCAAAGGGATGCCTCTGCTGGAGGATCTAAGTGCAAAGACTACAATTAAAATGAGCAGTTTGCACGGTGGGCTGGATGCCATTTAAATGAGCTGGGTTTACGTTGTCCTCTCAATTACTTAACTCATTAGTCAAATAAAAGTTTGTTCGCGGGGCGGACATTAATTTGTCTGTGTCTGTTCCTTAGGAAATGCCTTCGTAATTTCTACCATTGTGGATATCTTCTCTAAGTAGAAACAAAGTTTTGGATGAGGTATGCCAAACAATTAATCCATTACTTCACTCCTCCCCGGCACAATAAGCAACGTTTGAGGATGCTTAACGTATCAGAGAGATCTCTGAGGAAGGTATTTAAACGAACTTCCTTCCTCTCTCTCTAAAGAGAGCCTTCTTAAAATGAAGTGGACGATGAATTAATGTATAATTTGCAGAATATGCAAGGTTGAAAGTTATTTTACGCATATTTTTCTCTGCTCTCTAAACCAGGATATAGTTTTATATTTTGCATGGTACAATATAGATAACTCATATGCAAATTAGCCAAGTATATAAGGCTTCTGTGTTTATTTGAGAGTACTTTGTAATGCCTTGATTCAGCATTATTATACACCTTATCAATTTTCCGATACAAAAAAAAATCAAAATTTCTACGTGGTACTACTTAGAATCTAATCCAAAAATCAGTCTAATGGAATAAAATTTATAATATAATTTTTACAAAAGCATATATCAATTATCCCATGGCTTTGTTGTATGGCAAACTTTCACACACACAGTTTTTCTAGACAAAACATACATTTAAATTTCAAATTCCTTTTTTGTCGAGTTCCAGCCTGACTGGCAGTATGTGGGTGCACTGCACCACTTTTTCAACTAAACCACAATTGTGGGTAGAGTCCGACTTCCTCAGTACATACATGCCATAGGTACCCACTTATATAGGGTAGGCAATTATTCGAACAAGGAAAGGACAGACAGGAGAGAGAGAAAAAGTACATCCATTCCCAAACCCGGATTCGAACCCACCCCTCCCAATCCACAGTTGGCCACGCTGACCACTAGACAGAGTAGGTGGCAGTTTTCAAAATAAATACGCAATATAAATATGTATAAAATCTATGAAAACTAATAACTGTTTATTACATTAAAATTCAAGTTTCAACCCCTTAAAATAAATAATTAAAGCATTGATATCAAATGGAAATAAATTTTTCATAATTCTTCTGTTATAAAACATATGGAATCTGTTCACGAGGTATAAGCAAGAATATAATTGCTTGAACTATTGTTTGCTGTTAAAGAATTAAGTCGAGGACTGAAATTAACATCAAGTTAGCTTTTAGTTAAGAATAGAAAAAAATATAACAAAAGATGAAATCTATGCAATTACACAAGAGAATTTAAATATATCATAATTCTAATTGATAAATATTTTTCCTTTTTCTCGTAATGCTATAGAATAAAAAATAACACATTCATCTAAATTGTTTAATTATAAATAAAATTTATAATTTGTGATATTGATCATTAAAATCTTCTCAACAGAAATTTTCAACACTGAATTTATAACACAATTTAAAAATTAAAATCTAAAAAATGCAATTTCTTCCTTGTATATACTTTTTATTTATTTGCAAGAAGTGAACAGATTTTAAAACTCAAGTATTATACTTGTTGCTATGAGTAACGCTAGAATTTAATGACAACAGTTTTGATATCAGTAATGAATAGAGGAATTTACTAAATTATTATAATAGTGAAAGAAAAATTTATTAAATATCCCAAAAGCAAGCATTTTATCCTATGATGTTTTATTGATTCATTTATTGCTTTGGTCAAAAATAAGTGAGTGGAAGCAACTAATTCCAGTGCAATTTCTCAAAATTTAGAATTTTTCTGACAATGCACTACAGATAGATTTAATAGTCTGTAGACAGTTTTCTACGTATTTTGATAATTTGAAATGAAAACTTTATTGAATAATCTTGTTTACTTATCTCTTTTATTAAGTTGTAATGTTAACTAAATTGGTCACATAAATGCTTTTTGATGCTTGACTAGTTTGACTTTACTATGAATACGAAATTATCCGCAATCGTTTTGCCAATATATCAAAAATGAGCTTTATATATTAGCATTATAGATTTCCTTTGCTAATTATAAATGAATACCATATAAATACCAAAATTTAAACTCATTCGTATATGAAATTATGTTTTGAAATATTTATTATTGAAAATTGATTATTTAAATATAAATATTTCACATTTAAATATAAATATTTAACATTCTGATTTCAGGAAAAATGTTATTCCTACAACAAAATTTCATTTGCTTGAAAAAATAATGGTCTAAAGAAAGACTTAGAATTCTTACACACAAAAAGAACCTAGAACTGCTATTTTAGATTTATTTTCATGAAAAATATTTTTGCATTTCTGATTAAATATAATGGTTTATTTTAAAAATGATTCTCACTTTACGATGCGTTATTTTGTTACTTTTATATTTTTTTATTAACCACATTTTAGTTGTCCTGGATTAGAATAAAATAAAATGCCCATGGTTATGTTTGATAAGTAAAAAATAAGGAAAAAAAATAACATTGTTCAAAAATGAAAAAAAAAAGACTTCATTATTGTTTTCAATTTGTATTGATCAGAAAGTTATATTTTACTGTCTTCATTTTGGCTGGTGTCAAAAATTATGTAAACTTGTTTCATGTATCAAATGCTGACTTTTGAACCATTTTTTATTGAGGGTTAAAGTTTGGTAACATCCCATTTATTATATTGCCAAATATACATAAACATCTTTAATAAACATCACTTACTAAAAAGGTTTCTGGAAAATAATTTTCTAAAATTGTCTTTTGTAACTTTCTTTATGATTGTTTCTATTTCTTTTATAACTTTCTTTTTGATTGTTACTCTTTTATAGCTATTTTTTATAACTTTCTTTTTCAGTGTTTTATCTTTTTTTTGGATATTTAAAAAATTAGGTGTAGAAATATTTTATTCATAATTTTACTTTGCTAATTTTAGCTAATGTGCTTAGAACTTTAAAAAAATCTTTTTGAATTGGATTTCATTGTTTGGCAGCATCAAAGCTACCAATACCAATGAGCTAGTGCTGGAATCAAGAAAAGCCTACTTTAGAATGAAACAAAATAAAAAATGAAATGAAAGTAATTAGTATTAGACTTGTGATTTAGTTTAACTGATATATACTTCCAATAATTTCCATGGTAGGATATATATATATATATATATATATATATATATATATATATATATTATAATCGTCTGTTGAAGGGGTTAAAAAAACAAAAGTATTTTCAGCATTTAAGGAAACCTTAAAGAAATTTATAGCAGTATTGTATGTGCAAACAATTTAAACGATATGAAATAACTAGGACATGTAATATCATTGGAAATTCAAAAGATGAAAATGTTTCTGATGTGTTTTAAAAGCTAAAAATCTAACTCAATATCTAATCATGTTAAGAGTTTCGATGGAATTTACAGCAATACGATATTTTATGGTACATATCCCTAGAATATTGTAGTAATTGAGAAATATTATTTTCTGGTGGCTATGGTTAGGCAGGGTTTGTGTAATAGTCTATCTAAATAGATAGACTAATTCACAAAATAATTAGATTAAAGGTAACTAATTAGGATTAAAGATATGATCCCAATGCTACGTTTTAAACCTATGTTTTGGTTTTGAATAAATGATCGGTAAAATCTACATATAATTGCCATTTTGTCCCATAAAAAACCATACCAAAATTTCGGAGAAATATTGTCATGCGGAAAACTAAAGATGTATATTATTTTTTTTAACAATTTTAACATAAATATGTAATAATATATAATATAATAATCTAAGCAAATAGCTTAGATATCAGATATCTTTTTTGTAGAGATAACTATACGTAAATGTTTTCAGAGAGATATTTATATGTGAACTTTTATTTCGAGACGATATGAAAGTTCACATATAGATATTTCTCATATAGCAATATGATATCTTACATATTTCTATCAAAAGCTATTGTAGAACAATCTATAAGCTGGAAACAAGATGAATAATACGTGGAAGGCTGGAAAATTATTTTTAGCCACAAAGGTTTGAAATTTTGAATTCGAAACTACTGAAGTTATCCGCATTCCAATATATTTCCAAACGACAGCATACTGGGAATATCAAAAACGCATTTATTGAGGCTCCACGAACAATATATTTTCAAGAATTGAAAATGAAGTAATTGTTCTTATTTTTTAACGAAATTTCATATTGAAATGTAGAAAGTCAGAGAAATCAGTTGCAGTACATATTTTTTCTATCCTAGTTGTTACACATAGATGACAATTTTGAATAAAAAAAAAAAAAAAAAGAAAAAAGAAGCACACTTTTAATGAACTAGATTTCATGAAAGTATACATTGCAGCATCAACAGCTTTACTGTGAATTCAAACTGTCGTAATGTTTAAAGTAATAACAGAGTCGTAGAATGTTTAAAGCAATTACAAAGGCTACAATCAAATTTGGATATGAAATATAAATTAGGCTGTAAATTAACTAGAGAGAAACGTCCCGATGTATGTATTTATTATTCCATTCCATGCTGACGTTATCAATTCGACGTTGACAAAAATTCAACTGAGATTCAGAATAAACATTTCATTTATATAGATTCCATTTACATTACATGATAAAACTGCACGTATTTCACATATTGTGAAGGATGATTGCTTATAGCTCACTTGTTTTTCAAATAATTTTATTAAATTGTGTATAGACACAAAAATAAATGTAATACAATATTATTCAATTATGTGATTTCTATATCGATAGTTATAGTTGAACACCTATAAAAGGAAATCACAATTTAGTTTGATTCACTTTTCTTCTTTGAAATAAAACAGCCAGTAATCTTATACTGAAATATCTTATTATATTCAATTTGACTTATATTTTCAAGTTTTTGTGCTAATTGTAGATTATTTGCTACTTTTATGAATGGCTGAGATTGGTAGATATTTTTGTGCTATTATTTACTAAGATTGTGTAAGGCTTTGTAAAACGAATAGCGTGCGCAAGAAAAAATCATCTCTTTTTTTCATACGAATTAATTTAATAACAGACTTATTGGGTTAGGGAAAACTGGCATCAGTTAAAATCAATGATGTTGAAAAGTAGTGAAAAACATTTATATGCATATGCATTTAATATGTGTGTGGTAAATTTATTTAATTAAATTAATTAAGCATTATATAAATATGCATATATTTTATTTGGGTCATTGCAAAGTTTTTGATGCATATTTCTTTATCCCAGTATACAACTTACTGAGAACTCACTTTGGCACAGGTACAAAGAGATTTGCTCATTGTATATATGTATATGCATTCAATATACATAATGTAAGTCTTATTCAAATATCAAAAATTATAGATAAACGACATAGTTTGTCATTCATCTATAATATATAGCAGCATATGTTTTTTATTCCCTTTCAAAAAAATTATTTTATCATTTGAATATTTTTCGTTAAAAATAAATCCATTCAAATGGTACGAAACATTCTTGAAAAATATATTCTGGACTAGTCAATTTGTAGAAAATCCCTATTCTCTGATGTGCTCAATCAATGATTCCCACTAAAAGCTCTTGAATCGACTTTATTTCGGTCGTTCGCAGACATAAATGAGCCAGTTTTCTGTGCTAGGAAACGATACATATTATTTAGCAAATCTGTGAGTCAGGAACAAAATCTCGGCACAATAAAGAAAAAATGATTTGATCTAAGCGTTTGTCGAATAAAAAGTTCTGCATGATTGTTTGACATTCACATTTGATAGTAAAATTTCCACCTTAAATGTTTTTGAGAAAATTTCTTGAACGAACTTCCTTTTTTCAAAATATATGTAAATATTTCAAAAAATTAAAAAAAAATTTCAGAATAAATATATATATTATAGTTTGAATGAAAATGTTAGAAACTTTATGAAGAAATTTATGAGAAATTCACCATTTTAATGATATAGATTTAGTAAAAGTTAAAATTCTGTCGAGAACAAATTATTATACACACAATTCTTATTCCATACAAATTAAATAAAAAATTAAAATAACAGGAAATTTCTCCCAGCTTTAAAATACTTTCAAGAAAACTAAATATTTTAATTTTAATAACTAGTATAATTTATTTCATCAAGGTAAGAAAGTAGAAGTCAAGTGGAATCAATTTTATTTTAAATACTCTCTCTCTCTCAGAAAAATGTTTCAAACATTTACAAAAGATTAAATTTTAGGTTAGGTTTTATTATTTCAGACTGCTTCCGGTTGCCTAATTTTCTTAAATAAAATGAATTAATTCAAACAATCCCCTCATAATTTTGAAACAAAAATCAAGTGAAGGTCGATATTTGAACTAGCATAATCGTCTTTATCCAATCACATCAGCGGAGAGACCTTGTATACTACAGAACTATCATCCTGCATTGGTTCCCTATTGGTAAATCATTCTTCAGTTGGGTCAGGTATCGAATCTGTTAACTTTCGGCTATAAGAGAATGATGCTTTTTCCCACTAGACTGCCACAGTCTAGTGGGAAAAAGCATCATTCTCTTATTAAAATTTTACTACCATTCAAATTATATTACAATTAAAATTCATTTGGTTTATTCGGGATAAATTATTTCAAAGAAATTATTAAAGACGTGATGGTGCAATCAGATTAGAAAATAGTAATATTATTATAGACTAAATCAATTCGAAGAATTTTTAATTTTTATTTAAAATGTAGGTGAAAAGTAAAAGAAATATAATAATTATTCATGCAATTCACAAACCCTCTGGTATTTTTTAAAAGAGTAAATCACAATTTATTTTTAATTTTTGTAATATTATATATTTTAAAAAAGCACATATTATTTTAAAAAAAGTATCATATATTTTTTCTAAAATCCTTACGTAATTTTATAGCTATTTACTATGATGAAATTCACATCAGTATAGATAGTAACAAGCATTAAATTTTGCGACTGCTTTATAAACAGGAAAGAAAGAAAATTGTTTCTCTGTACTACATTTCAAATTCATCAAATAGATGATGACTTCAATTCAATTTGTTTCAACAATCAAAATATTTTTTCTCAAGGGAATATTGTAAATTAGCTATTTTGATTCGTAATGACCCAGTGATACTTTTTATATTAAATGAAAGCATTTCAAATGCTTCTTTCAAGAAAAGAAATAAAGAAAACGAAAAGAAAATACATATACGAGTTGATGTAGGAGATAAATTTATTATACGGAATGCGACAAAAAATCATAAGCAGAAATATGAATGCACATCTTTCTGATATCCATCTGATTATCAACAAATAAGTTACAACCCGGTTAATAAATTCACAAAATTTCAATAAAAAATTTATAACATTTTAGGATATTCTAAGATTTTGAAAAATAAATGTGAATCTAAATAATTATCCGTATTTAATTTATCATTTTCATTTGAAAGAAAATTGTTAAGATTTTAAAAAAAGTAATTATCGATAGAGGACAGCTTGAAAGAATTTTTTTACCTATTTTAATTTATTACTACATATTGGAGAATTTTGTCCCCAAATTTTTGTTTGAAAGCAAAGAAGGCTAGATTAGAAGCATGGTAATTTTTGTATCAAATATCTTGAAAGTATTATAGTAAATTAAATCCTTTAGAGTCAACTTGATTCAATATAAAAATTTATTGATCGTTTATTTGCATAACTAGCAACTGAAAAAGAAGTTTGTTCCTTGAAAAAGTTCATGCTTGGAATTAAATTTTTTTTTAAATTTCCTATATATATATATATATATATATATATATATATATATATACATAATAATTTTTAATTAGAAGGGATTTTCTTATCTACAATAAACAACAATAAATGTTTCTCATTAAATCTTAATCTCTCGTTAAATAGTTGTTTATAATTTCTAATTAAGTCATCAAGAGGGTAATTCATGTTTCCATTATTTAGGTACAAAAAGTCTCCCTACTGCGTGGTATGAAAAACTTGGGGTACGAACTGGTTAATGAAGGATACATTTTTACCATATAAGCTATTTGAGCACACTTTCCTTGTGGTATCTATGATGATAAAATCATCCAAGTGCGTCATGAATACCTCCTGGAATGCAATAATGGTAAATCTTTAATGATCAGTCACAGCACATGAGATCGTAAAAAGTCTGAGGATCATGGTCGTACATTTTTTGGCCTTGAGAGATGGACTTCTGTTGGTATCCTTCTTTTCACTGAATGGGAAATATTTGATATTAATACATGATACTTTAATGAATTCCATCAAAAGGCAGTAATTTAAGTAAAGTTGAACAATTGAAATGTCATTGTGATTTTCGATGCCTTATTAGCTATTGTTAGTATTAAGAAGGAGTATTTTATTATGAAAATCCTTGCTTGTGTTTTAGAAAAATAAATGTAGAATTATATTTTTTAAGTATTATGAAATTCTATTCAAAAAATAGTGCTGACCAATTTTAATTTCTGATAAAAATCTTATAGATTGTTGCCATTTTCTAAATTAATTAATTTTTAAAAAAAATTTCGCGAATTTATTTCACATATCTTAGAAACTTAAAATGGCTTTTTTGGTTTTGGATTTTATCCTTATTAGTGAGAGATCAAATTAAATTTATTATTATTCTGATATTTATATAAATGCAAATTATTTTATAAAAATTCATATATGTGTATTGGTATCATAATTTGTTTGTCAGTTGTACAAAATGAAGACTAAATAAGAAAATGTATAAAAGTATGTAATACTTTCTCAAAAATCTTTTCTATAATTATATAAATTCAATCTTATACATATTTTAATTCAATATAATTTATTGCGAACGAAATAAATTTAATTAAATTATTTGTTTCTTGTTGTACAAAATTTTTCAATTAACATATAAAATTTAATATAAAGATATTAGAAAGTTGAGTCTAGAATATTTTTTGTTGTACTTTGTTAATATTCATTATATAAATGGGTTTTCCTCACAAAAAACTTCATTTATAAGAAAAATTAAAAAATTGCATTTGTTAATCTGATGTTCATAAAAATTAATTTTTAGCTAAATATTTTTAACTGAACTGAAAATTTTGCTAAAATCTGCATAGCCGACCCTTCTCAAATAAAATGTTTTTTGGTCAATATTTTCTTGACAGAATATGTCAGAAAATACTGGCAACTGAAATAACCAATCAAAAATGATCAGAGAAATCGAATACTTTATTACATTCATATCATATCGATTTGTGAGGGTGTATATTTGCCAATTTTTTCTTTGTGGACTCAAGTAAATGCAATCTCTCTTTCAATTTTTCCTTTGTTTACTATTACCTAGGCAACATATTTGCTTATTATATAAATTTCTGTATAAGAGATTTTTTTTAGATCTTAGCGTGATATTGTGAAAAAATATGATAAGTTCATTGAACTAATGTGCTTGGATGCAAAAGCTCAACATTTGATAATATTTAATTATTGCAAGAAAAATATTTCTAGAATATACTTTTTTTAATAACATGAGCAATTATTTTGATGTTAATAAAATAATTGTTTTAAATAAAATGTTAATAAATTCTGGAAATTGGTTTAATGGAAAACATATTTTACATTAAAACACTAAAATTTAATCTCTGTTTCTATAATAAGATTACTTGCGATAAAATTTGACTTCAGTCATAAGTTTAAAACAAAATGAATGTTACCAAAAATTGTTTTCGCTAATAATCTACAATTAAGGTTTCTGTTTACTTACCATAGAATTTTGAAAAAATTGCACAAGTAAGCATTTGAGCTAATTTTAAAACTTATTTTGTTAAAAATGTATCTCCATTGTTATATCAAATTATTTTTCTGACTATGTAATAATAGTAATAGAATTTTGCTTATTTAAATGTTATGATATATATATATATATATATATATATATATATATATATATATATATATATATATATATATATATGTATGTATGTATGTATTCCAAATAAACGTATAACTATATTATATTTAGATGGTTAAAAGGTTAAAAGGTTAAAATGGAAAAAAGTATTTATTGAAATAGAAAGAACTTAATAATATAATGGATTCTTCAAATTATTCTACGCATAAAACATACACAAATAAACCATTTTCAGCAGTTTATAGGAAAGGAGAATGAATATGAGAATATAAAGAAATTGGATACGAAACAAAAATCAGGAAAAAAAATAAAAGAGACATTTTTACTTTGTATGCAACATGTTCAATTTCTAAAATGAAAGACATTGAGTTAGAAGATACGTAACTGGTTGTGATTACATAATATGAAAATATATTAATGTAGAAACTAGATTTATAGATACATTAAAAGGAATTTAAAATAATTTGTAATTCAAAGAATAGGATTCAAGCTAAAAATAATCGTATAGAATAAGTAAATAAGTTGTAGCATTTACAATTATGTACGATACTTTTATTAAGTTCCATTTGAAGTAACATACTGAAAAAATCCAAAACATTAATTGAATTTTGATATAAATATTGAATCTGAGGACAAACTTAAAATATTAACACTTTAAATTAAAATATTTATATTGATTTATATTACACTGTAATTATTGATTTGTAATTCAAAGACTATAATTCTTTTGGTTGTAAAAACAGTAATAATGAAAGAGATACATTATCTTGAAATAATTCTTAAGAATCAAAGTAATGAATCTAATATTACTTCTTGATATATATATTATCATCAGCATTGGCACGACAGCCCTTTGTGGACCTAGGCCTTCCTCAAAAGCTTTTCCCAATCTGCCTTTCTCCCAGCAATTGATCTCCAGCTCTTTACTTTTAGGATGGCAAATTCCGGTATTTATTTCTTTGGATTTCTGAACATATATATAGACTGCTAAAAACAAAAAAGAATAAATGCTTTTTAAAGCAACTTATATAGTTTCTTGACCCCCAAGTTTAGGCAGTATAGAAAGTTTAATTGGAACATTTACTTTTTAAAAACAGGAAATTTATAAAATAGAAAAATAAATAAAAAATTGGAGGTTTATAAAAAAAATATAAGTATTAAATAGTTAATTAAATTTAATTTAAGGGATTCAATTGCAATGGGAAAATCTATAAAATTAAAGCTTAGTCTAAATTGTAATAATTTGTTTAATGATGAATAATAATTTGTTTAATGATGAATAAAAATTTGTTTGATAATACTGGCAAAAGTTCGTTTATAAATGTTGAAATTCTGAATATAACACATGCGTTAAAAATTTATCTCTCTTATCAATTAAAATTTTGTACATTAAATTAAAAATATGTCACTGAAAAACTTTTAGAAAGATATAACATTTCGAAAAGGGATTGGCTAGAGTAGTCTACTCCTCAAATTCATCCCATAGAATTTTAAAAAAAATGTTTTTACATTACATAATTATGTGCACTTGATTGCATGAAAAGGTGAGGAGACAAAATCTTTAATTTATTAAAAAAATTAGAATTCATTAATGCACATTAAAAATCATTTTACAGTTAATTAAAGTAAATAAAAATTTAAAATAATGTTTACTTTAAACAGCTGTAAGCACTTTTATTTATTTAAAAGACTTAAAATGTTTTGAACAAAAAATAACAAGCGTAAACTTAAAAAGCTTGTAAAGTTTAACTTAAATCAGTTGAGTAAAGTATACATTTTACGTGGAAAAGAACACGAATACATAATATTTTTTTGTGCAAAGCGTTAAAATGAAATGTTTACAAGTGTAATTATAGATAACCTTTCTATTTTTAGTTCATCACTTTAGAAGAGATTTTTATCACCAGTAATAGAAATGAAAAATTAATTTTATAACTTTTAATCAGAGATTTTATATTTCATTGTAAATCTCTGCATAATTTCATTAGAAAATTTTAATACATGTCACTTGTTAAAACCAAATTGAGTTAAAGTTGGGACTATAGCATAGCGGATTTATCATATAATAATGAGATCTATCACTCACTCCAAGAGATATATTCTTCACTCAATCATAATTTTTTATTTATTTAGAGAAAGGAAAGACACAATTAGAAATCTTTAACGTATTTCAATTATTAATACAAAAACTTTTTATTACTGCAAGATAATTTTATATAAAAGGAAAAGGTTGTGCATAGTTATCTATCTTCATAGTTTAAATAAAACATTTCAAATAAGAGAAAATTCTATTAGTATAAACTGATAATTTTAATAGATAAATTTTTAAGAAATAGAGGTTTCTTTGTGTATTATAATTGGCATTGTATTTATTGTAACTAATATGATATAGAATTTTTATATTTATTATTTAAAAGAAAATGTTCTCGCTCTGAAATATTTCATTATAATCTACACTGATGAAATAATATATACAAGTATAAAAAATAATATGCAGACAATCTTTTCATTGAAATAAGAGGCAAAATCTGCATAATATTTTTTAAAAAATAAAACACCACATTAATGTGAAAAATCCTAATATACATTATTCTGCAATCCCATTCATTAAATAATGAAAGGATTTGGATAAAAATATGAATTAAATATTTATAAAATTTACAAATTAAAAGTGCTTAATTTATATTTAATATACATTTATTACTTATAACAATAAAAAAAGAGAAATTCAATATTTTGTGGAACAATGAAAATATTAACACTTCTCTTTCTCTCTCTCATGTTTATAAAGTGAAAGAAATTAAACAATTTTCCTATCCCAAAGCTGTTTCGAGTTTTAAATTAATAAAAATTTTTAAATATTGTGATCATATATTTTAAAAACGTACTAAGTCAGACTCAACGAAATTCACTTATGAAAAAATATACCACGAATGAGTTCAAAAGAAGATTTTCTTTCAAAATAAACTACGAAATGGATTATATTTTCAACTACGTCAAAAACTATCTTCAAATAACTATTTTAAATATGAAGACAAACAAAAAATATGCGTATTTGAAGATATGTCAAGGCTTTATCCATGTCTGCTGACGGAAGTAAATCTATGTATTCTTTGGAAATGTTGGAAGTGTAGCTTCTCTGACATCATTTAAAGCTTCCTTGGTTACTTCCGCTCGAGTATGATTAGTAAAAATATGGTCTTAGAGCAGGATATTTGTACCATTATCACCCACACTGACTTATCACAAGAATATTCTTGGCTCTGATTTCTAAAGGATTTAGAAACTTCTGATGATCATTTGCATCAAAAATGAAACATTTATTACTTACCTATCGAAATTATACCAAAAGTTAGATTTTAAATGGATAATTTTGGTTTTTAAATAAATTAAGAGAACTTATAAAACATATAAAAGTTTAATAATTTAATATTCGATCAAAATAAACATTTTGATATTATTTTTGTATATAATTCAGTTAATAATACAGATTTATGGCTTTTATAAAAAAAATGAAGCATTATTATGCATTTTGTTTTGATATAATATTAAATGAATAAATTTTATTTTCTTGATCCTATATTGAATAATATTTCTTTAAACAATATACATGTTAATAAAAACACTTGTGTCTGAATTTATATATTATATTAAATTTCTGTCAAATAATTTTTTTTTTAAAAAAATTGTATAATACAGTTTTCTATTTTTCTAACACTAGACTGACAATATTTAAGAGTTTCTTCAAACAGAAAAAAAAAATACTGAGAAATAAATGTAAAAGGTAAATTTTAACCGTTGCAATCATCAAATCAATCATATTCATCTGTGTAAATGAAAATGTATTAGTCATAAATGTGTCATTTTGTTTCTCCTATATCACAATGAGGCAAATTTTGTTAAATGATAACAAACGAATATTTATTTATTTTATTAATCAAGAAATAAAATGCAAAAAATACATAAAAATAAAAGAAATTTGACAAAAATAAGTATATTGAATTATGCAGCACATAATTATTGAATAATGATCATGCGTTAGGCAATTGCTTGATATAATTTAAATGTAAGATCTAAAGAGGTTTGTATCAAATATAAACTGTAAGTATTTGCTGTAAGTAAATGCAATGCCAGAGAGGTATTAGAAATATGAGAAACCAATAAAAAAAATTTTCTTCTGAATTCGCTAAACTTTTTATTTCCCTTAAAACCTGTGATTTTTCAATTTCCATTTTTCACATATTCGCAAATTTTTTAATTGTTTTATGTTTACATTTTGCATTTCTAAAACATAATAAATTTCTCACGTCTAGTTTTTACAAATATTTCCCGTTATGTCTACATTTTCATCCAGCAGTTTTAAATTTTTTTGCTGCATAAAAATACTTGAGTTTTTAGTTTTTTTTATGCTTTTACTTATCTTGCTCTATAATAATTTCATTGCATATTGTATAATTAAATTAATTAAGTTACCTTATTATTTTTATCATGAAAAATTTTAAATATTAGAAATAAATTATAAAGATTTGAAACTCAAAGCCAAAATGATAAGCAATTGAAATTTGCCGACGGTAAAATTATGCCAAATATATAATCAAAATGGAAAAATGCTGCTATGTTATCATTTGTACTTGCCCTATAAAATATTTTTGAAGTCTACTAACACTTTTAAGATTTTAATAATCCTTTTAAAAGAAAAAAAATCAATAATTTGCAGATTATTTCTTTGTAACTATTTATGAAGTATATAAAGTTTCTTTATAAAAGTCCCACTTATATTTTAGAATCTTTAAATTTACATTTTAACACCTACTTTAATCATCAAAGCTTTGAGTAAAAATATTATATCGTCATTTATCTGAACAAATGTTTTTTTCAAATTATACTTTATTTGCATTATTGTAAAAATAATTGCAACCAACATCATTATATTTTCCCTTATGACTTAAAAAAATACTCATAGATTAAATTCCTTGAATTTAAAACTTTTGTGGCAAAAGTTTCTTCAAAATGCAGTTTTTATGGTGAAATGGGGCAACATCTGTTGAAAAAATATGTGACTGTATTTTTAAATAGCATTATAAAATTTGAGATTTTTCATAAAAGAAACAAAGTAATGTTTTTTATTTTATATAGTAGAAAAAAAGTTTTCATTTTTAGAATTAATTTCGTCAGTGGCATCAGTAGTAAGAACTACCATTTTACCCAGGAAAGAGACTTCGATTATGACCAGAGGGAAATAATCTGTTTTATTTTCTGAAGACTCCGCCAAAGTTAATGAAATGTCAGGTGAACCTCTTAAAAAGACCCCACCTACCAGGTAAATAGAGTGACCCTTGACTTTCACTCCCACGTCACTTGTCAACTGTGGAGTCAGCTGATTAGGTATTTAGTGGCCTCTGCCGTGACTGAACCTCATCAATGAAGGAGGTACTTGAAATGTTCTCTGCTGTACTGTCAGCTTAATAGCACCTCCACGTCAGCGGCTGATCGCCGCTGCAGGAAACATTGCCGAAAATTATTGCTTTAGAATTACAGACAGAAGGAAACACACCAATGCAGATAGATTTTTTCTAATTACCTCCATTGCTTTTGGAGGCTTAATTCTGTTTCAGACACGCCGCTGGGAGGCAAAGAAAATAGTTTTCTGGTGCAAGTTGTCATTTAAAGTATCAATCATGATACTGCAGAAAGGATCATGATACTGCCTTAATTCATTACTTATTTTGGAAGTATTCCTTAATGTTTCTTGTATACTAATCGTTAATAATTTCGAAATCTATGCAAGAGCTCAATCTGTTTGTATGGTTGAATTGATTTTATTATATACTTTAAGCTTTGATAAAGATTTTGATGAAATAGTGTTGAATAAATATTGCTTTTTCACCAAAAGGAATTTTTCATGAAACTTTGCAATAAGAATGAACAATGTATTTATCAAAATATATTGTTTATATGATGAAAAAAATTTCTTTTTGGTTTACTTTCCGTTTAATGAAAAACAATGTTAGATTTATTAACTCACAAATCATTAATTCAATGACTTTAATAGCGAAAGAACTAATTGTAATACTACAAAAACTCTTAAAAATTTATTAGTATAATTAACCATGAATTTTATAAACACACTTTTTCATTTAAAAGTTCATAATAGTCAGACAACTCTTGTAAATACAGTTTTATTTATTTTATGTATATGAATATGTGAGAACGTAATTAAGGAAACATTTAAGAATAACTTCCAGCATATTTTTGATAATTATTAATAAAGTATCTGTTGATTATTAATAAAGTATATGTTGCTATCTTAGAAAACGTTCTAAAATATTTTTACTTAGATAGTATTTCAGTAAATAAAAATCAGTTCTGTTGAAATTAGCTTGCTATATTTGATCAATACACCATCAATATGCATTAAGAGAGGTAAGCCAATATTGCCGAAATATTTTCCATTGCGTGCAGAGCAATATGGCAATACATAGTAACCTACTTCTACTTTCAATTATAAGTTTCAGCAAATGAGTTCACCTGGAAAGTTTTGATGCCACCAAGTTTAATTTATACTATAAATTACATTATATATTAAATTTTGGTATAGTTTTCCTGTTTATTTTTTTGAAACTCTTATATATAAGAGTTTTAACAATGTATATATGAAATTTATACAAAAATACTTTCATAGTGATCTCTACTTATTAAAATTTATTAATTAAATGCACGTCTTTCTATCATTTTATGAACGAAATTAAAGAAAAAGAACTCTCTAATTCCTCTAGAGTTTTGATTTCTTCTTTGATACATCTCACATTAGGTGTTATCGTAATAATATCATTGATTTTATAATCCCCTCTTGTTTAATAAGTATATACAGATATTCTTCATTAATGATGAATTTTTAAAATTTCTCTCTCTTTTGAAACAAATTCTTTTTATATAAAAATTTTAGAAACTTTATTAAAATACTTTTCTGGGATTTATTTGTAAAATTTCAATATCAGTTTAGTCATAAAGTAGCTTACGTTAGATTATTGATTTTTCATTTTGTTAATAACTTTGTAAGTTATTTTAACGCTTGATAGGAAAACTACTTATTAAAAGTAATAAAATTTCAAAAATATTCCTTTTTATGCGAAGATCTTGAAAGTCATTAAAAATATGGTGTTTAATTGAAGCTTTCGAAATTCATCCAAATCGCTCTAATAATCTGCTTCAGAAATTTGTGTGATTGATACACAACTATTGTTTATTAATCGGTTTCAGTGTTAAAAGTTTTTGTTGCAAATTGAGCATACAGAATTTATATTTTACTCTGATATTATTGAAGACATTCATATTGAAAAATATATTCACTTTATATTTTCTTTTTAATAACTAAGGTCTGTTATTACTTATTGTTGTAAATCTTGGATACAGCACATATTTTTGTTTTTTATAAATATTTTTCTGTAAGCTGTCTCTAAAATATTTTTTCTAAAACAAGTGTTAGCAAACATTTATCGAATAAGTATAGCCACTTATATATTAAATTAGATATACTTAATTGAAAGAGTTTAAATTGAAACTACATATAGAAAAGTGATGGAAAATATAATTAATCAGAAAGCTTTTATATTTTTCATTTAAAAGAACAAAATACACAAATTAAACTAAATTGCTTTCATTCGAAATTTTTTCTCTCTTTGAATTCAGATTAATGGTAGTAAGGAAGTTAAGATGTTTTGAAATAATTTTGAAATGAGACTGTAATAAATAGAGTCAAGATGAACACCCACTTCTGCTGCGGTGTACAGAGCTACAGAATTTACTGCAATTTTTGTGTAATGAAGTAAATCAAAATAAATTTTTAAAAACCAGAGTGGATTCATTCCAGAGAGAGCATTTAGACTATATATATAAAAAGTTAGATAAAATAATATTCTTAAGAAGATTAATTTAATATAAATATTATATGAGAATTTAATTTTCTCCAACGATTCAATAAATGTATTTAAATTTATTTCTAAGAATACTGTATTAAATGTAGACAAATTTAAAACTATTCAACAGAAAGTAGATTTGTGAGTGAAAACAAATTTCTGTGCATGTTGTATTTTATATTCCTAAAATATCCAATTACTGCTATTATGCATTAGAAAACAAAGCTGCTTTTTCATCAAGTAAGATTGAAACTTCTGACGGTTAATATTATATTTTGAAATTGAATCTTTTCGAAAGAGAAATAAGTTTTTTTGGTGCTCAAAGAGGTCTCTTTCTCTCTTTAGGTAAAATATAAAGATAACAGCTTTGCATAGTATCATTTTAAAGTAAATTAGTGTAATCCATTTTAAACTGATGCCCCTAGTGGGTGGGAACTATCAATTTCTTGTGCTAGAAATTTCCTCTGAAAAGTAAAAGATTAAAATTTTAGATAAATAAGCAGTGATCTAAATTCATTAGTATAATAGAGAATATTTTGAAGCAAAATGTGCAGGTGTATGACAATTTATGGGTTGAAGAATAAATACATTTTTATGTTATTGATAGGGTATTGATTGAAATTTTATACTTATTGTTATTCAGTTTTTTGAAAAACAGCATTAAAAATAAACTATATTTCTTTATTTATTTTATTTCTTTATTGTACTGAGATTGAATAAGTCAGTGTTAACATTGAAGTTAAGGGTTTTTCTTTAAACACAGGAAAATCTCCGGTAAAATTACTTTTTTATCAGCTGTGAAGAAAAATGCGAAATTTTTTGTGAAAAATATTCCTTAATATTGTTTATTTTGTAGTTTATTTTTGCTTTCTCTAATTATGCTTTTTTTTCTTTTAATAATTTGCTGTTCGATTTTTAATAAAGTGGGTTGTTCAAAAAGTTATTTCGTTTTACATGAAAATTAAAATCGTATAGAGAATAAATATTTTATTGAATTGTACATATTATTGACAATTCTAGTCCAATAACTTTTATCATTTTTCTTGTCATAGCACGAGATCATCACACTCATAAAATGGTTGGTTTTTCCCTAGCAAAAAAGCGAATTCAGGTGGCAAAAACGAAATGACTTTCCGAACAACCCAATATTATAAATTTTGGTTTAAAAAAAGAGACGATCTTTAAAATATAAATAAAATTTTGTGATAAAACTCACTTAATTTTCATTTTGCTTCACTGATTTTTTATTGATGAAACAGTTTTTCAATAAAAATGATTTGCTTTTTTTTTTATCTTACATTTAATGTAATTTTTTTTCCAGAAAATACGTATTTAAAAATAAAAATAATTATTTTCTTAAAACAATACATTTTTATCAATAAAAGACTGTTTTTTAATGACAGTGAAATTTTTGCGCATCTTTGTGAATATGACTACGTTGATTTTATTTTTATTGTGGAATTTTTTTTAATTTAAAATTTAATGCGGGAGATTAAATTGTCTATAGAAAACATACATGAAAGCCTTATTAAATGATTGTCACTATGAAAATATTCTTCTCTTGTATACTATAATACTATACAAACTATCTCCTTTTAAATTATTGAATAAAATTAATAAAAAAAAATAGTAGCGTATTCCTTACATACATTTGTATTTTTAGTAATTGTTTGATTTTTTAATAATAGTAATTTCTAAGTTTAAAACGCTTAAGAGAAGTCTTATAAATATTATTTATACTCCTAATATTATAAATGTAAAAAACTGGATTTGAACATTGTACAAAATTTTTTTTATTAATCAATTATAATTTTCAAAAAAAATTAACTACGAATGCTTATTGGTAAGCGCATAAGTTAATCAAGAAAATGCTATATTTATTTCATACAGAATAGATGGGCATGAAGATGTGCCTGTAATCAATGAAATATTTTTAGATTTAAGGTATTCCAACTTATTTCATCAAGTACTACTTCCTCAGTCTATTCCTTGCTTAATGTTTTCAAGCTTAAACGCATGTTATTACTATTTTGTTAACTGTTAGGTAAATTAAATTATTGCGGAGGAAGCGAATATGTGCCATTCGTCACCCTTTGCAGTGACTAAATTAATGATTATTGAGTTATTAAGAGAATTATGGGAAGAATGTGGCTGCTCATGGCAATTTCCTTCAATGTGTTTTTTCCAAATCAATTCCTTTTTGCTAAAATGAATAGCAAAAATAAAGGGAATCGATTGTAATTAATTGAGTCATTTCTTCTTCCTTCTTTAATATTGATAGACTACAGATAAATAGTTTGTTCTATAATTTCATTTGAAAAATATTAATCTTCAAGCATTTAAAATTTAACCTTTTTAACAAATACAATGATAATAACTAAAATTATTATTTATCACATGCTTAATATGATGACTAAATTTATTAAAATATGCATTATTTTAATAGTAAGCATTCCTAAGCACTTAAAATTACCAATTTTTTCTACTTTACAGTTCTTTGGATCAATGTTTACAAATACTTTTAAGAATATCACCAATAAAAATAAAATTTTACATTTAAGATTTTTTGAATAATCTATTCATATCTTCAGTTTTTCAAGAAAATTAAACCAAAATATACATTCTTAATCAGATATTATTAAAAATGTATCTTTTTATTATATCAAATTAAAAATGATATTTTTACAATTGTTTTTATTACATTTCAAGAATAAAGTAAGACAATCTATTGTGTTTGGAATACAAACAGATTACTTTAATTTCAATAAATATGAAGTTCGCTTTAAAATTTTAATATTATAAAACATATCCAGAAAATTATAACGTTAAGAAATTAAATTTAGTATAAAAATAAATTATACAAATCCTGTGAAAGGAACTCATCTGAATCACTTCATTTCGTCAATAGTCAAGATTTTCTTCAAAAAATACTTCATTACTAGTCCCATCAAATTGCAACCTGCAAGCATCCATAAGAGAATGAATATGGGAAACAGACATCTTTCCTAAATGTATCAGATTATTCAATTTAATCTATAAATTTGAATGAATTCAATAAGATTTAAGAGTTTCCTCTCGATTGGTTTTTATTTCTAACAATCATCTGGTGGCTGATGTGATTGGTTGCCCTGGAGATTCATGAGTAGCTTATGATTGAGATATAATGAGAAACTGTGAATGTTACTTTCGGAAGGGATATACTCATGTTATCCAAATATTTATTTGATATTATTATCCTCAGTTATGAATCCGCGGGATAGGTTAATGGGGAATAGATTCTGTGAATTAGAATGAATCCTTAAATAGTTCTCTACCAGGATAATAAGCATTATGACACCATAAAGTGGAAGCTTACTTATGACAGCTCTTTTGAACAACTACGACGCAATAATTTTCTAAAAAAGTTTTCATAAACAGTGGCCCGTTTTTATGAGTCACAGAGATGAAAACAAGAAAAACTTCTTTGCTCCACCCTGACAGACGTACACGAAGAAAGCAGAAACAATCTGAAAGTCTTTTGCTAAGGCACGGTGAGCTGACGTTAATAAGCATTAAAATATATTTTTGAATAAAACTTTCTTTTTAAATTTCATATATAAAATGAATTTATTATTCATATATACTTCACAAAAAGCATTATTATTAAAAATAAGAAATAATTTGTTGAACTGAAACAAGTTTTTGACAAGTTTATTTGTAGAAAAATATTTGTAATGTCAAAAACGTAATGATCATTTTAAATACCACTTAATGTAAAAAAATACCTAGGAAAACAACTATGTAATATAACTTAAATATTTTATAATAATACATACATAAAATTCGATGAAAAAATTTTAATTTAAATCAAACGAAGTAAAAAAAATTGCAGTTGAAAGGAAATAAGTTGATTCCTCATTTGGTATGAAAATACACTAAATATGTATAAGGAAGTGTTTGGTAAAAATATAAGAAGGGAGGAACGTTTTGAATCTAAAGGTGAATGTGTTATTATACGAGGTAAATAAGAGTCACACTTCATAAAAAAAATGGCTTCTTTCTTATAAATCATTGTTTCTTTTCTTTAAGTGAAAAGTAATTTAGAAAAAGAGAAAGAAAAAAACAAGTGAATATCAAATTTTTACCTGAATATCAAATGTTTCAGTATAATTAAGTAAATGTAATATATGCACAGGAATTATGTGCTTCGGTAAATTTACATCAACATCTTTTAATTTCACTTGATTCAGATTGTCAATTTGAGATCAACGCGATCGATCTTTTTTCAGTTAATTTGTATTGCTCACATCTGTTTTTGCTTAACAGCTACGTGTTCACCCTTTTGCAGTTTTGGATACATTTCTTATTAAAACTCTGATTTAAAAGGAATTTCTATCGATAGACACGATTTTTTCTTTAATTTTTAAATCAGTATACTTTAAATAACATAAATTGTATTGTAAATTTCAAGTTATAGTCTTCCTCTAAAAGTTATAGATGTTTTCTCTATAAAATTTTAAAACTAAAGATATTATATATTTTTCACACATTAAACTGTAAAGTTAATCTGTTTTTCTAAATATATATTTATAAAATTATTATAATATAACGAATATAAAATTATCGTTTCAATTTTATATTTTCCTCAGAATTATAATTCTTAGAATATTTTAAAATCCAGTTTTACATGAATAAATTTTAATAAAATTTGGATAAGATAGATTCTTTCACAGTTAATAAAAAGTAATAAAAAACATTTTAAAATTGATAAAAAGTTAAATAAATTAATATCCACCCACTTAACATTTTATAATATCAAGTCAAAATTATTGTAAAATGCTTATAACAAAAGTACTTCCAATGTATGGCTGCCCAACCTGTCTAGTGGTTAGCGTACCTGACCTGGTTCGAATTCTGTCTCGGGCTTGAATGTGCTTTCTCTCTCTCTTTCTAGTTTTTGTCCTTTCTTTGTGTGTGAATGGTTGCCTACCCTATAAACGGGTACCTATGGCATGCGTGTACTGAGGAAATCGGACTATAGAACAAAATATGGTTCAGTTGGAAAAGTGGAGCAGCGCACCCCATATTGCCAGCCTGGCTGGCACACGACAACAACTTCCAACGTATGAGGGGAAAAAACTTAACAAAACACTACTATTAATAAAACAACTGTTATCAGAAATATTAAAAATTTCAGATAAAAAATTATATTAATCTTACAACACAGTTTAAAAAACATTATAGATGGGTCTATTTATTTATGACCCACAGTTCAGCTTACGTAAGTTTATAAAATTATAAAATTGGATGGTTTTTGTTTGTTTCACAATTTAGGTTTGCCTTTCACTCCAAAGTATTCTTTCGACTTTGATTTGAACTTTGAAGTAGATTCAATACAATTTTCCAACTACACCCAAAGAGAGAATTGACCAATAATCTGTGTTGAACTGAAGTTCAGACTACTATAATGAATTAATTACTGAACGATTAAAAGTTGAAATAAACATAGATGGATACGAATCACAAACAAGGAGTTAATAATAAAATTAAATTCTTCCTCTAAATAATATTTAAGCTAAATAAATAACATTTTAACTTTTTTCACACATAATTTCTAAGATTTCAGATTACATTCAACAAATGAGCTTTAATGTGTCGCACTAGTGGAAAGAGAAAAACAATATTTATGTAATCGTAGTTTTATGGTTTATAGAGCCTCTCTTACATTCGGAAAACATTTCCTTCAATTAATTACCTCATAAAAGGAGTGTAGCAGAATATTAGAAAGCACTGTTGAGTCATCTACTTTCATTTATTTGTATAAACAAAGTAAATACGTTTGTTTAATATAGTAATATATAAATAAGAAAACTGTGTAATGAGTATTTTCTTAAATTTACTTTCATTGAATTTTTAGTTGTACTTCCACTGAGTTGTATGCTCAGTATTTACTGCTAAAAAAGCATTCTCTCTGTAATTTTAATATAGGGCTTTACAAATTAATAATTGATATTTAGTTTCAAATGGATTCATAATTTCAAATACTTTTGAGCAATTTAGATGCCAAATGATAAAATGCATTTACACTTACTGAGTATTTATAATTTTTTGCTGTTATTTATGAGAAACATTGCGTTCCTTATAATTTTTTAAGTATTATGAATCAAAGAAGTTAGTGTATGTGTCTGATGCCTGACATTTTACTTTGTATCAATGAACTATATAAAATGTCTTATTTGATCAATCCGTTTTCTCTTTCAAATATTCTATTTTATAGCTCACCTAATCAACATTTTTATGCCACACATTTTCATAGATCCTAATTATTATCAACTTAACAATAAACGAATCAAAACTTATATTGTTACATTAATTTATTATCCAAATTAAGACATTAATAGAACTTTATTGTCTTCAATATATACAATTAATTCTAATTAATTAATAATCCTAATTAATTGGGACCATACTTTATTCGGATGAATTAAAATTCTGCTAAGTGGATTTTTTTGAAAAAGAGTCTATTTTAATTAATTATTGCATGCTGAAAATGGGAGAAAAACTAAATATTTTTTAAAGAAAATGAGCTTTTAATTAATTAAATGAAAAGACAACACTTTTTAAGATTCTTACATGTTAAGATCCTTACAAGTGTTGTATACTTGTACATTATGTACATACAGTACTATAAGCGAAAGTTATTGCTTGCTGAACATCTTGGTCAAAGTAAACTGTTTTATTGTCTTCATCCGTTGAGTCGTTCATCCACTTGACAATGAGAAGTTGCATTGGTCACACTCGAGCTGAAGTTGCATCCACTTCAACGCAGCTTCAAGGCCAGCAAATGCTTAACCAGTTGGTGGTCCTATGTCTGCTTTAACTTCGACATTAAATTCATCTTCTTCCTCGACACTTTATCCTCATACACTTTCAATAAGTTCAACATCATTTGCAATTTGAAGTCCAGAGTCTGACGAATCACCCATCATCCACTCTCTTAAATTTTTAGCTTTATGTCCTAGAGCATTACACTCCATTTGAAATGCTAAAGTGGTTTTAAAAGCAGGGCTTTCCTCATATAAAACAGGTTTTATCAGCATTGTATAGAAGTTCAGGATGGTAAGAGTGCTACAATCTTCTGCAGTTTTGGAGTCTAGTGATGATTTCTGTCTCATTTAAATCTAATTCATTAACACCATGCGTGGACTTAAAATTTCTTAGCCAGCTGATACTTGCTTGAAAGGATGAAAAACCAAGCTTCTGAGCTAAAATCTCATCTTTAACACAAAGAATAGAACCGAAAATTTTGTTTCCCATAGAACGTTGTTGCAAAAAGAACTTGAAAACAGCATATTCTAAATCTATGTCGTTTTCAAGTCCTGAAGATTAAACGTGTAGGTTTACTCCCTTTAATGTCTAAAATCGTTGATTGTGCAACACTGTACATCTTAACTAACTGTTTATCCATAACTCATTTATCTGATTGCTCTATAAAATCTAATTTACACCCATCAACGATTTCACAGCATATTTCCTTCAGAAGCCATGGTGAACGACGAAATGCCCTCACCACCAAAACAACGCACCGATGGAAAGATTATACACAGTCAACGATGCACTAACTGATTAATCAAAACAGTGACAAGTGGGCCGGACTGGCGTCTGGCGGCAAACGACTGAAGGTAATAGAACTGCACTTTGAGAAGTGACTTATCATCCTAATAACGTTCGCGATGGACATACACTCGCTTTGCTGAGAGAAGGACAATAGAGCGGGTAGACAGAATCGTTTTTTTTTTTTTTTTTTTTGCAAATCGCAATAAGTTTCCAAATAATTTTTTTTTCTTGAAATTCTGAAAGGAATTCTGATAGTCAGCGATTTAGGTAGATGGAATCCGAATAACTAGAGTTTTACTATAATTTTTAACAGAAAAATAAGAATTTATACAAAAATTTAACCCTTTCTATAATCTTGTATAGTTCTTATTTCCAACAAAAAACTAGGATTTATACAAATTTAACTTTTTCTACCTTGACATTTAAGAGTATAACTTTTAACATCTAAGATTTATACAACTTCAAGACTCACATAAGTAAATTTTGATAAAAATCAGATCGTATATTTTCATGAATGATTTTATAATAAATTATCAAATAATAAATCTCTAACTAATCAAAGACTGGCTATATCTAAAATATTCCTTCGATTCATTTTTTAGATGCTCTCCCAAGTAGCACAATTTCCTTTTCCAATCATCTTTTTCAACAAATGATTTTAAATAATTTTTTTTATTAACTTTTAATAACGTATGTGTGTTGGAGCTTATTTATCATCGAAGTTTAAGTGAACAATACTAATTCTCGCAAAGGAATTCTAGAAAACTCTGGTAGAGTTTAGCGTGGATAAAGCTTATAATTGTGATTCACACACACAC
>JAPDSC010029807.1:168883-191225 GCA_026290005.1 Latrodectus geometricus | reverse complement strand
AAATATCAAATTTTAAATGTGTTAAATTGAAGAAACAACACAAGAAATAGAATTAAGGAAAAAATATCAAATTTTAAAATTGTAAAATTTATATAAGACTATGTGTAAACACTATTGGTGTTTCAATCTTCCTTTAAGATCATGTCTTATCACAAATCTTCCTTTAAGACCTTTTAAGATCATGTTCTTAGTCTGTTTATTTCTTTGACATTATTTAAATTATATAGATTATATTTAATTGATTAAAATAACATTTGTATAAATTTTATTAGAAATATTAGAATCTAGGAAATTAATTTATCATTTGTTGTGTCATAAATATCAATGTATGTATAATTTTTTCAACAGTAATTAAAATATCTAAGAATTCAGTTTTAAAATTATTATTAATTGTTTTAGTTAATTTTAACTCTTCTGGATGTATGTCTTTATGAACTTTATCAAGTTTCAAAAAATAAAAAATTATGAAGTTCTTAAAGACATTTATACAGAAAAGTTAAAATTGTGTGGTAATTTTAAGTAGCTTTTTACTCTGAGCGCATTGCCATACTCATAAACTTTGTGTGTATTTATTTATTTCGCATTTTGATATTTCTTATTATGCCTTAAATATATATATTTAAGGCATAATATGTGTGTCTAAACACATACACATGTATACTCATAACTGCTATTGTATAATTGCTTCTTAAATTCACAATAAAAGAAAATAATTCAAATTGAAAAATTACAATATTTTCTTAATTCCAAAGATTTTAATATTTTATATCTCTTTTGAGAAGCACAAGACTAGCATCTTTGAAATTCCAAAAGTCAGCCAACAACCTTGTAGGCAAGTAGTTTTGAGCTATTGTAAAATGTTGAGAATAACACAATCAATATAATTTTTCTATCAAATGTCTGTACTACACTGGGAACGTGATTAACGCAATGAATTGTCTGCTTACAACAAGCTTTTTTTAAACATTTATACGAACGTACAAGCCGAATTTACTTAAAAAATTGGTATTTATTAGTACATGGCCACATAAACCGTACATGGTTAAACTAGAATTCAAAATGAGAATATAAATTACCTTTAACTTATGTTTATAATAAATTGCATTAAATAGTTGACATTCATCGAAGAAATGTTAAGCGTTTGACTTATCATTAACAAATTCGGTCTTTTAATTTAAATATTATTATTATTTCGAGAAAATGACATTCACAAGGGAAGGAATTAGTATTTCAGAATTGAACAACTGAGAGAGAGATTTGTTAAGTTAAGCCATGTTATTTTATATACTTGGAACATATTAATAAATACAGCAAACAAACAATAAATTAAAAAATCACATTAAAACTGAAAATGAAAAGTATAATGAATGGAGACTTTAGCTAATATATTTGCAAATTAAAAAAGAAACGTTTTAATAAAATTTAAATCAGAAAAAGAGAGATTTTTTAAGGAAGTCTGATACATTAAATCTTAAATAACATAACTAAATAATTTTGAATAAAATTAGCAGAGTTATAAACTACTGAATATTTTAAACTGCATATTAGCAACTTTTTTTTTACCTAATGAATTTTTACACGTTGAATATATTTAAAAATGTGTATAGTATTTATTTAAAAACAACAGATCCTTTCAATAGCTTTAATTCCGGAACGTGGAAAAGTAGACTTAGAAACGAGGGAGATTTACAAAAAAGGCATTGATTAATTCTCCCAACGACTTTAATTAATCTTTTGTGAAGAAATCCCCAAAAGAACAAATGAAAGTTTCGTTGTTAAAGAGGCTTTGCACCATAAGGTTAATTACGACGAGTAAAACAAAACAACAAGTTAGCTGATAATTGTGAAATTAATGAGTCATCGCGTAAGCAGAGATATTAATCCTGATGGAAACGAAAAGACAAGTGTTCAAACTATCACAGTACACCTCATCTTCATAGCATAACTTAATTATCTTGCATTTATTTTTCCCTTCCACCATCTTGTAAAGTGCTTCCTGCCCAGAAGTAGCGTTTTTTTATGCTTTTCCCCTTCACTTTTCGTTGTAACTTTTAATGTCATTAAGATTCTAAAAGGTACCCACCGTAACGATTCTTCCTGATTTCATTTGTGTAAGATTCCTGGTCATTATGTTGTGCAGCTGCTACCTTCGCCTTCGACTCTTTTCGCTTTATTTTTCTCTCAATTTTACCTAAGTGACTCTTTTTTTTTTTGGTTTTTAGTGGTTAAGATATTATTATTATTTTTTTTATCTCAAGGGCAACTCTTTTCTAAGAAGTTTTTGCTAGGTTTGATTTTAAATACGCAATGTGGAAGTTATGTTTTAAAATTATATTGATGTTGGCAACTTTAAATATTTCAAAATTTGCCATTACTTACAGAGCTGATTTTTAGATTGTAAGATTAGAAAAACCACACTGAAAATTGTGATCTCAAATTAGCTGTGCTATGATAAGCTATTAAATAATTTAAACATAGTAAATATTAATGTTAAAAACATATCAAATTTTGAAGTAGCTATAAGGAATTAAAATTTTTTTTAACATTTTTTAATATTTGCACAGATGTGAAAGATTTTAAAATATTTTTAAAGTAATATGCTTTATTTGTAAATTTATAACATACTTCTTTAATAAATATTTTTAGTATTATATCATAAGCAAGTAATGAAGGTTAAGAGAGTTTAGCATAATTAGTGTAGTAAAATAAAAATTCTTAAATTGTTTCATTTTGCATATCAATCCATAATAAAATAATTCGTATTTTTTAATTCTAGGTATCTTGCAGCTAAGTAACAAATAATTAAAATTTTATAACTTTTTACCTTTAATTTTTTACACGGAATATGAATTGGCGGTGTACTTCATGTTTTATATATTATTTATGGTGAAATTTAACTTGAATTTCACTTTATTGCAAGTTTTTTCGTTATAATTATACATTTCTGACGGTTTTTTATACCAACTCTTATCACGAAATAGTCAATCACTTCATAATTTTGCAACACGGCCAAGTGACAAGATCAACACCCATTCAGAACCTCTGGAGGGACAACGAATCCTCCAAAACTGTTAATGTGGATACACCTTCAATGCATTTCGATTTTCAACTGAGGAAGTATTGAACCTATGACTTCTCTGATGAAGATGTAAGGCTCTTCGCCGTCAGGCTATAATGTATCTCAAAAAAGTTTTTAATATTTTAATTCAATAATTTTTACTTTTTACATGAAAAATGCTTTAAGTTATATAAAATATTATAAAATACTATATAATTTTAAAATATGCAAAATTTACAATATTTAAAAGTATTGATCTACAAATGTCGAACCATACAATTAACCCAAGCTTATTATTCAAATGCAGTTTTAATTATTGTAATAAACATTAAATCAATACACTTGGTCTGATTCTAAATGAAATAGACTTGATCTGATTTCAAATGAAAGAAAATAAATGTCTACCAATATAAAAAATTTACTTCTATTGAAACCATTATTTAATTCTATCTGTAGAATTAAAGGTTTCAATAGAATTAATTAGGCTTTTAATTTTGAAAGTTTGAAACATGTGAGATAACAATGCAATATTTAAGACTTCTAGACTTATTACCATTGATGTATTACATCATGAGTTTAAATCTTTTTCACCCGATATCACTCTGACCAAAAAAATTCAGTGATATCAAAGAAATATTTTATTAGATAGATACGTCGCCAGAGAATTGCTTATTAGTATCATCAAGATAACTCAAATCAAATGTTTGACACTTTTCTGACCATGTGAATTCTCTATCATCCATCTGTTGACAGATAGGAGCTTAATTTCAAAAATATTTATGGCAATTACCCATTGAGATTATATAGAATGAATTAAAGCAGAAAAAACTTCTTGTTTCCATTTTTCAGCAAGTATTATCAAGCAAGAATTTTTATTTTTCTATTCTGATTGTAGATACTTGTTGATAAGTCACGGCCTCATGGGAGAACGAAGCTGATATTCTTTTTCATGTATTCGTTCCATTTGTGCCTTGAGTGAGGGGAACAAAGCTTCGTTGTATCAGAGCTAGTGAGTGAACAACGGTTATTTCACTTTACAGCTCTAATTTACAACCTGAAACCAATTAGTTCTCCTGTTCTCACAAAATATTATTTGGTCAATGAAGGAAACGATGTTTTTGGATTACAAAATGTCTGGGGATTTATTTAATAAGCTTATTTTTTCGTTCAGAACTGATATAAAGTTGTTACCACAAAGTTATGTTTTAAATAACTTGAGATCTATTTTATGCGTTCAACTGTAATGACTTTGGTTGCCTCTGCCATATCATATTGCACAGAATACAAATCATTGAAAATTTCATATTCAACACAGTTCTAAATTTTGGGTAAGTGTCTAATATAAAAAACACAAATTGAGTAACGAGTCGTAAATAAGAATATAAATTGACTAAGAAAATTTTTTTTAATAAAGATTTATAAATTTTATGAAGCAGCAACATATTTTTCTTTTTTTTTTATCGTCATAAAATTTTTTTAAGAACACTTAATTTGTTAATTAATCACCCATTTTCAATAAAAGCTTAATGTGAATAATGTCATTAATATTGTTATTAAATACTCGTATAATTATATACACACTCCTTTTTATTTTCTAAAATGTTTGTTTTTATCAAAAGGAAAACAAAATACATAATTTATGTGTTTAACTATTCTTTCATAACACTTTTAATAAAATTAAATTTTAATGCAAGTTTTAATGAATTGGAATTATATACATATAGCTTTCATTTTCAACTTGCATCTATAAAAACGTGTGAATATTCAATATTTCAGAACTATTAATAATCACTAACTTACTGCTTATAAAAATCTTTTTTTTTATCGCATAATTTCATGAAACATTCATATTTTAATATTCTAAGCATAAAATTCCAAAGATTTCAGAAATTTCAGTGAAGAATTTTTTTCTAATGGCTGGACACACAGGGTGACTAGACCCGTTGATCACAACAAGGTTGGAAGCTGCTACTCATTTTAGCGATACCCGGTGGGCACTCGTGAACCTAATCATGGAGGTACGAGTAGCAGTGCCCACGTCACACCATCACCAATCCGTTTATAGGGTGGGTCACATTCATCCATCATCTCAGAAAAAGAAAGGATAAAGATACACAGAGAGGGAAAGAAAGGAAATATCCATACCCAAACCGGGACTCGAACACAGGACCAACAGCTCAGGAGTCAGGAACGCTAACTACACAGCAGTTGGCCGGCGTTGTAAAAAATCAAATAAAATTTTTAAATAGTGTTTTAATAATATTTTATAACGAGAAATAATTACACATTGGATAATACATAGCTTCTTTTGTAATAATAAATTCTTCTGATGCTATTGCTAATAAAATTTGATGATAAATTTGCATAAATTACTTATTGATAATTTTTGCCTTCAAGTTTTTGATAAAGTGATTTTTATCAAAAGGGAAGTTACTTATTTTATAAATTTTAATTATTATTTCTAATTTTGCTTCATTTATTTGTATAATATATTAACTCTTAGATTAATTCATCTGTTACTCAACGGAACGGGGATTTTTTTGCACACGAGGGCTAATTAGAGAGGGACTTATGGTTTCATGTGAATTCTGAACCACTACTAACAACCAAGATGGAATTCGAAACCGAAATTGTTAAAGTGAAGGCAAAGGAATAACTATTCGGCTATAAAATTTTAGAATCAATGTTATTAAATAAATATCTGATATAATTCAAGTATTGTCTCAAATATAAAATTAATGTGCGCAATTAAAATAGATAAAAATTTTATTAAAATTTGAATGCATTTTTACGTAATATAATTGTTTCGGAACATTTTTGTCCATTAGAAAATATGAAAGAGTTTAAATTTTGTATTTCACTCTTAACGGAATCTCATATTCATAACTTTGAACTGCCTTTAAAACTTCTAATGAATTATCAATTAATTCAAACCACTCAATCAGCAGAAATTTAAAGGAATCCAATCTTATTTATAGAATAAAAAATACTGTTTATGAATAAAATTTATTTTTTATTTCTTTAAGCAGTGAATAAAATAATTATTTTCAGACCCTTTTATTTGATTTATAATGTGAGTTGAAGAATAGTTAATTTAAATAATTTTATTTAAAAAAATATCTGCTATTTATAGAAATAAATTATTCAGTGAATATTAAAAAAAATAAAAGTTCAACAGAATTTGAAATAGTAATGAAAAATATTGAACCTTTATTTTCTCCCTCTACTGGATTTATATTTTAAGTTAATTAGAAATTTTGATATATTCTTAACGTTTAAAATATTAGTAAAGATTATTAGCATTTCGTTCAATTCATATTTAAAAAACATTTTTGAAAGTTTAAATAATCTTTAAAAGTGATTTTTAAATATTATGATTAAAAGTATAAAATAAAAATAGCGGTAATTTTTTTTTTTTTTTTTAGAAAAAGTATTTTATTTTTAGACTTATAAAATCAAGCAATATAGTTTCCACTATACTAAAACACCATTTTCTTTTATAAAATTATATATATATATATTTTTTTATAATTTGTAACATTTTTGCAAAAGACTTTATATTAATTATTGTAAATGGTTTATCGAAAATGACGTTTTCCTTAGGTGTTATTTATTCTTCTCGAAATTTTATTTTTGAAAATTTTCCAAAGAATTTTCTTAAATATAATAAATAAAATTTCTTAACAATAATAAATAATATAATTCAGTATAATAATTTATTAACTGAAAATTTTAGTTTTATGAATGTATTGAGCATACTGTTATAATATTGTAAAAGAGTTACCAATAAAGGAGAGCGCTACATTTTTACTCATAACAATAAATCCTTAATTCGTATATTAAATAATAAAGTTCAAGGTGGTTTTTAAATATATATTTTTAACTCCATTAGTTTATGATATATAATTTATAAAATTCCTTTTTGTCTGGGTGAAAAGTATTGTCAAATCTATGCATTTTGTGCCCATTAATTTCAATAACAATAATTAAAACTGATGCCAAATTAAAAATTTTCTCTACATCTTCTACATATGATCATCAGTACATTTAGTAATCAGCGTATCCATCTTCCGAATGAAGGCAAAGTGACAAGCTTTACCCCAAACTTTTAACAATTGCAGTAGGATTCTCATAAGCATCTCATCCGTTTGCCCGAGAGGCTGTTTTTTACTTCTTCTTTTTTGACCTCCTTGTACCAAATGTTCGCTAAGTGGCTCTCTAATTAAAAGACAGTAAGGATCTCCTCTGATGGCGTTAAAGTAGTAGTTTTGCTCCAACTGAGAAAGCATTATAAATTTATTAAGAGTGTGCATTAAATTCTCATTACATGGCCCCTCATTTAACTTGTCTAAATGAGGCAACCCTTGGCACTCATTAAGGGTGGTGAACCCTGTGCTAAAGACGTAATCCGTGGCTCTTTCCTCTGATTCCTATGCTTCTACGGCGACCAACCACTAATTACTTTGCACAGATCATGGACCATCAACTAACTGCGCTTGAAATTTTCTGTTCCATTTACTAGGAAACTCTCCTTTTAGATCTATTATAAAATTATCTAGTCCAGCTTATATACATTTCTAGTAACCCAACAAAATTATGGCTAATATTTTTCTTGAATCAGAATCGTTTCCGCAGATTCAGTATTATGCTCTAATGTATTTTAACAAATCAGTTTAAAATAGGAAAAGTATTTAATTTTTTTGTAGTATTACATTTAAATTAGTTAATATATTTTATGTGTGTCTAACTGTTTCTTTCATATATAATTTATTTATGTTAAAAATTATAATTTCCTTTAAGACCTGAATCAGAAATTGAGATATTCAATAAAAATATTTAAAATATTTTTTGCAATATGTTATTATCTACTTTTTCTAAAAATACATTTATAGTTCATGGACACATTAATTGTGTGATAAAATTGCTAACGTATATTTCATTATGATAATTTCATTACTCTACCAAATATTACTACTATTTTAAAAGTTATTAATTGCAAAAAAAGTACATTATTTTCCATTATAATTTTATTTGAGGAAAAATTTAGTTTATTTTATTACCGATTTGTTATTTATTGTTCAAAGAACATGACAAATATTAAATTACTAAACACAATTTATGATAAAATCTTTCAATTTTCTCAAATATAAAAAGCTATGAAAATTTTTATCACAGATTTATGAAAAGTTCGGACAGTAAAATATCAAATGATATTGTAATTTTGATTCCATATTACACACGAAACTATATTAGTCGATTTGGCTTATACTTTTATTCACAAAGATTCTTTTTAACTAATTATATTATTCAATTTGGTTTCTTGAGGGTTGAAACTTTGGTTTGAAGAATTGCTTTATTATATCTTATTTTAAAACTTTCATGATCTTTTTTATGTAAATGTATTTTTCTGTCTTTAAATACCATTAAAAATGAGAAAATATTCAAATATATTTTTAAAAATAAGAATTCATTCGTTATTTCATCCAATTACTGTAGAAAATTCATGAACCTGTTTATGTATTCAACAAATCAATGCTCTTTAAACAATATTTCACTGTTTACTGAAATATTATTAAATAAATCCAAAAAGACGTTCACACAAAGGATTCCCAGAAGATTTTTTTTAGTCAAATGTCCTATGTCACAAACAAGAAAGGTAATTAGCTTATTTGATCAAAGTTTTATGACGTAATTTTTAATGCAACCCGTCAATGCATTATGCAGATCGAGCTTTCATTAAAATGCTTTCATTTGTTAGCTATTCGAACTCCATAGCACTTAGCAGAAAAAGCTCAAATTAACAAAGGATATAGTTAATTTTATCTAACAAACGTAACACTTCCTAAATGTAATCAACAAGTAAATATAATTTCCATTATAAAATATTTAATTTCAAAAGAATAATTCAATTCTACCACTGCAAAAATTAAATAGTATTACTTAATCGACTTTGTCAATGGTAACTTGCTTATCACAAATTTTTCTAAGGAATTTTTACTATGGAATGCAATTTTTATTTTCAAAATTATAAATAATAGATTGTTTAGAGATTATATATACTAGTATAAAATTTATTTCTTATTTTGATCTGTATGTGGCATATAAATTTTCTGCAAATCTCACTGCATCAAGTAAATTTCAGTTTTTTCTTAATCTTATTTGTTAATATGCTCATTTCTAAAATATTTAAACTTTCCAGTTTTCTTTCATTTACTGACTATGTTGGCAATAGTTTTAACTAATTTTTAAATAAACTAAATACAACCCACTGTTTTAGTTCCATCATCAATAATCCTTAAATTTTAAGACTCAGAATCAGATTTTGCTATTAAACTGTTGTTAGCATAATACTACAAAGTTTTCTTCTATTGCTTAATTCATAAAGAATTGCAATACTAATACATATGACATATATCAATTTGTGCACCACCCCTATCTATTTCAACACAAGCGGTATTCTCCAGCGGTCCCAATTCGTCCTCACATCGAGACGAATCTGTCATTCTGATTATCCAAATAGCTTGTTCATCATGAACTCTCCAATGCTTCCTTTTATAACTCTATCATTTCAACGGAATGATTCTTCTCCTTCAGAAGAGTCAGCTCTTATTCAGCTCTAAATTTATTCCTTTCTTTCTTTCCCAAATTTTCCTCAACGAATTTCCTGCCTTTTTCAACGGGCACAGAACTTATTTACTAGTTGAAAATATATTTAACAGATGGAGGAAACTCCATTGGGTTGCTTTTTCAATTGCTTCAAATGCTTCATCAGACAGGTTTGCAGTCAGGAGTTTTATGTTTGGTGTAAAGACAAAAATATGACATTTAAACTGGATGAAGGAACATCACCGAATTTTATCTTGCTTGATTCATAGCCATGCTTTCAAGAAGTATTGCAGTAATAAGAAACGAAATGAATAAAAGAAACGGTTATGAAAATTTATTTACTTAATTGCAAAATAAGTATGCTAATTTTGACTTGATTTAGTTTTATGCTTTGAAAAAAAACTGTAAATCTAAATAAAAGTATAAAATTAAATTGTTTCCAGAAACATATTTTAAGTTATATCAACTTTAAAAGTGATACAAATACATGAGATAGTAATTAAATCCAAAACTGATAACAGTACAAGACAGTAATTAAGTTTAAAAATTTACGGTAGTAGAAATCATTTCAAATTTAAAAGTGAAATCAATGTTAGCATAGCATTTTCTTATTAATTTAGATTTACAAAAATAAAAATAGAGTTTGCTCATAATTTAATATATTTAATAATTAATAGCGTTATATATATATAGTGATATTTAAACATAAACAAATATTTTTTCAATTGAGATAAATTATATATTTCAACAAAAATAAATGTAAAAAAGATACTTCGAGAAACACTTAATGCATGACAAATGAAATCTTTTCCAACGGATTGCATTTGACTTGTCTTTGAATAATCAGTGGCCCTCCAGATTTTCGATTTTGCTAAATCATGTTGTTGAGGTTTCTCATTCACTGTTTCAAAACATTCATTTTGCGTCAATTGTTTTTTTTAATCTTCTTTTACAACTAATTAACTTTTAACTTTTTCTGTTTGACTATTCTTAGAGAAAGTTTCCGATTGCATAAATTCAATATATTTTGACATCAAACTCAGAATGTTCTCTAACTATTTTGAGTAGCATATAAAGAAATTAGTTTTTACTTTCATATAAATATTAGTTTGCGTTAAATTCGTATGCTTACCTATATTTTGAATGCAATGTGCTGTCTTCCTGATTTACCTTTCATTATTGTGATTTCTTCATTTAAATCATGAATTTTACTTAAAAAATTACAAACTTACATTTCCTATCTCTAAAAATCAACATTTCAATTTGCCAGTTTCAGAGATAATTTGACTTTTTTACTTACTAAAAATATTAAAAAGAAATATAAGAGTTCTAAATTTAAAAAATATACTTCAAATGATAATTAAAATTTTCCCTGAAGTTAATTTAGTAATTTTAGTTTTAAGTGATGTTAAACAATGTTTAAGCGATGACTTTACATCCCATTGGGGGGAACATTTGACTTCTTATCACTGCCTGGAACACATTCGTTGGGATTGATTTGCTTATCAGTTTACAATCGCATTTTACATGTAAATTCTATGTCAGCCAACAGTTTAAAATGAATTCCAAACCATAAAAATACCTATACCGTAAGTGGGAATCGAATGCTAAAATTTTGAATTGAATTTAGTTGCGAGCTTTGTAATATATATTATGGTAAGTATATTAGACTAAGTATTTCTAACTGTATATTTTGGTTTTAGTTTTTAAAAAATCACAATATCATAGGCAATTCTTCTCTTTTATTTCACCAAATAAATTCTGCTTATATTGTAAGTTCATGTATGAGGAATTGTAAAAACTTTTGCTCTACTTTACATATGTTAATTTATATCATAAAAAGAAAAACCATAATATTAAACAGAAACGTTCAAAATAGTGTAAAATAATAATATCAATGATAAATATGATTTAAAAATTACAAAAAACAAGAAAAAGAAAAAGGATTTATATATTACTAACTATTTAAAAATTTATGATTTTCAAATTGTGTTACACTTAAATGTGTTCCTATGCGAATAAAAAAGGTTTATTATATATAATTTTAGTTTTGAATACATTTTAATCTACATTTAAATGACTGCATAAAATTTAAGTATAACACATTGTTGTAATCATAAATGTTGGTTCGTGAATTAAAGGAATTATTCATCATATTGCTGAATTTGGTTCCTACAACACTGTTTTTAAAATATGGTTACAAATCATTCAGCTGTTTTTCTAGTCTTTTTGTTGATTAATTCCCTCATAAGAAATTCCTTCAATAATTTCTAGAGTTGCCGATTTCAACATCAGCTGCTGTAAAAATCAAAAAGGAATTAATTTCATCGAATTGTATTATATATTATGCTTATTTTTGAATAACAATATCATTTATGAATAAAAATTATCCCGATTTCGAATTGATTTCGTCACATTTCAAATATTTTTTTACGAAAAACTGAGCATATAATGCTTGTTATGTTACGGAACTATATGTCGTGCAAAATAGAGTATTTAAATATCCAAATAAATTCTCGTCTTCAAAACTATTCCATTTTTTATCAAAAATATCAAAAATATTTATTATTTGGAAAATGAAGATCAGAATTTATACTGTTCAAAATCATGTTTTAATAAATCCATATGTGATGCAATGATCTAACTAATTATGATTATAAAAATTCATATAATATGACTTACGTATGTAAGAAAATATCCTTTTCTTAGATATTTAAGCCAAATTATATGAATTTTTGTTTCCTTGATTTCTAAGCGGACTGGAAAAAAACAGAGTGATTTTTCGATAAAAATTTAAATAATCGAAATTAATGATTATGAAAAAAGTGCAACAAAAATCAGAATTAACCTTTTCAATCTATGTTCATGATTAACTTTCTATTCATGATTTCTTTGTAACTGTTTCGTGTTCGCAGTTACGACTAAGAATGTGTCTTGCTTTGTAAATGAAGCTAATTCAACGTCGAAATTCGTCAACTTCAAAAATGGTTGATTAATTTAACTGTGTTATGATGTGTACAATAACTTAACATACTTATGTCAGTCAAAAACTGCCAGGGTCTTCCATAATAATCTCAGGAGAAAACTACCCTTGCTTTGGATGCAGGCCGAAACATGATTTACGGGGGCTCAAAATCTGGTTGAAAAGTTTTTTGACCGCAATAGATGGTACATAAATCTCCAGAAATCGTTTTCTCAATTTCCAACTGACGGCCGGATTGATTTCCGTTAAAATATCGCCAACAGCACGCACTGTCATCTATAACTTATAAAGCTATCTTTAATGAATTATGAAGTGCTCTTCCCCTGGTAGGGACAGCGCTCTAACGCAATAAAATATGATGTTTAAAAATCATTAGTTTTATGTTGCTCGCCAAACAGAGCTCTGATAAATGTTCTCTAGTGCTATAATTAGTTAAAAGTTGAAACCGCACACTTCATGATATCGATATCATTATCGATAAGTTTGTTACTTTTTTCCTTCTGTTTTTTTTTCAAGTCAACATTGGATTCGATTTGATAATTAGACGCATATTGAGCGTCTTTTCCACCACTTAACAAAATCGTCAATTTTCTTAATGTTTCGACGAATGGATGAACGAACAGTGAAAAGATAATTATTGTATTTACCATTAGTTTTCTACCCGAGAAAAATAAATCGGAATAAATTTGTTTTCTCTGCTTCAGAAAATAAAAGAGAGCACTTGATCAATTATGAGTGATATTTAAGGCGTTTTGCTTGTCAAATCCAAATAAATTCTGATTTTTCGTGCTCTGAATTTGTTTTTTATTGGAATGAATGAAGAACTGAATTTTCAATTAAATAGTAATAATTTAATGAACAGAATGACAATGACAAGAGGAAAAAAAATCGATATCCCATTTAAGTTAATATTAAATTAGATAAGTAAGTACATTATTTCTTTGAAAATTAATTGATAATATTCATTTTCATTCAAAAAAATTTTATATAAATGTGTTTTCAAATAATTATGAGTTTATGAGAAATGATGATGTAAAGGAAATCGCTTATATACATTCTCAAAATTATAGTATCTTTAGCATATGTTATAAACGAAGTCCAAATTTTCATTGAAAAGTGCACGTTACAAAATGGTAAAAATTGTACTGTAAATTTTGACACTAAATAACAGAAAACCAGAATGTTAAAAACTGTTGGTAAGTATAATAAGACTACATTGCATTCAATTCTAAATGAACTCTGTAAGGAAATGCATTTAAAAATATAGAATTTACAAAGAAATGTTCCCATATTTTTTTCACAGTATTCGTAAGTATTTGTATTAAGTTTCGAAGGAATTTTAAAATAATCAAACTATTTTTATTTATTATTTAAAAGCATTTACAATATTTTTACAAAATGCATTAGTAAAATTATAAATTTTTAAAATTTCTATAAAATAGTATGATGTACGGTTGAAATTCTACAATCCAAATTATTGTGTTTCCAAGTAAATTATTATTAAGTTCAAGGAATGGTATATATTTATCTGCAGATTAGTTTAAGCCAATCTAAAGAGATTATACATCATTAGAAGCATGAGATATTAAACCTCAAGATAACGTTAAGCATACGCAATTAAAATATGTGCAAGATCAGCATCAAATTGTGTAGCTTAACAAAACGATGGTACTTGATTATTCATATTATATGACATTTCCATACTTTAGGTAAAAGTTGTTTCATAAATATGATTATTTGCTTTCCTGTATTCATCATCAAATATATGATTTAAAAAAAGAACAAATTCATACTTTTGTGATAATGAGAAAAAAAAGAGTCAAGTATAAACCTTTATCTTTTGTATCATTTTAGTTAGAGGAATTTCCCCACATTTAGATTTTATATTTTTCAAGGCTTTTTTTTTATTTTAGTATCAGATTTGTTTTGCTGCAATTGTTGGTTTGTTGTCAATTTTTGGTAAGAATATATATGAATTTTGCCACACCTAAAAAGATAAGAAATATGTGTGTGTGTGGTAATATGTTTTACCTTGATTGTGCGATCCAAATAAAAATAATCTTCTTTAAAACACTGGGTATGATTTAATCAATAATCAAAGCTTCACTTTAAGAGCTATCTCACATGAAGTGGTCATCACAAATATAAACAGTTACATTTTTATTTGACATTTTTGGAAGTTCCATTTATTATCATCTAAAATTATTTATTCCCTATTTTTGTTTACTTTTTTTGTTTTCGTTCTCTTATCAAATTATCTTTCATATTTATCGTTTATAGAATGATATAAATGATCTCGAATAAATAAGACTTATAACTAGCGCACTACTAACTCCGTTTTTTAAGAACTGTTGAACAATGAATTATTAATTTTAGCGACAAAAATTTATGTTCTTGGGAAGTATTTCCAAAATACTTTTTAAGATTAATTTTTGCTTTCATCATCACCTAAAAAGTTTAGATTCTAAGTTTAGTAAAAATTTCTTAATAAGAGACTGCCAAGGCTCTTTATAAGCATGACAATTATAACAATGATTATCTGGCATAATAAAATTTATTCTATATGTTAAAACCCTTTTATATGTCTATGGATATTTTGTTTCATAGACATTGTGCTGATTTCCATTGTATATTTTTATGAGTTTCATTCTAAATTTAAAATATTTTACTGTTTATACTATACTGTGTAAGCAATGTGTTTGTATTTCCATTAACATAATTTTTTAACAATATCTCATATTGAAGTGTATGTGGGGATTGTGTGTTTTCAGTTTAACATATTTTCTTTTTAAAAGTTAAATAAGTAATGATTTATTTAAATAAAAATGTTAATTTCAATTTTATTATTGTAAGTCCATTTTCTGTGAATTTCAGTATAAAAATAGGATCTTTATATCACATTGAAATTACTAGAAAATGTCAGTGAAACATTTTCTCAATTTCAAACTTTCAGACAAAAATTATGTAAGCATTTAATTCAGCACCTTTTTTCCCTGAAATTTCCACACATTTTAATTATTTGTAAAACGAATTAATATTGTAATTTTCAAATGTATTGTAAATAAAAACAGCTGTTCAAATACATTAGAAGCACTAGATCTCAATTTCTGAGAATAATGCAGATAAATGTAATCTTCTATTAATTTGATTCGCACAAATATAGTTTTAAACTTAAAATTTTAAAATAACAAAAAACTCCTTGCATAATTGTATATCTTTGATAAAAATAAAAACTTTAATAACCTTCATAAATGATATCAGCAAAATGTAATTAAATCATTAAGATAGCTAATAAAAATAATTAACTACAACATGAATTTGAGGTTTAATGATTTTTTCATGAACAAAATATTTTTAAAATATTCCTAAATATGTTGGGACTATTAAATAACTTTTAACAATACTATATTCTCCAATTTTAAAGTATATTATTTGTGTAATTTTAATGTATATAATAATTAAAATAATATTCTGCGCAAATCATGCTAAATGCCATTATTGTTACCATCCTTTGCATTGTTACAATGTAGCAATTAGAAAATTTAAAGAACGCGAGTTTTTCAACCCAAGAAAAGAATGCAAATATAGAGAGATTAGAAATGTAAATTTAACAATCATCCTCTTAATTTGACTCATTTTCAACAGTTAACAGTTTTTCACGCTTAATCTTTGATAGCACAGAGTGAAAACTGTAAAAATTAGGGTGGGAATTCTGTTTGGTTACAATATTGACTTAATTCTAAGTGGCACATAAGCGTAATTAATTATTTGAGGAAGTTCATTGCTTCATTAAACAATTTTCTTTTTTAAAACATCAAATCAAACGTTTCAAAGATTCTACAATAATTAAATTAAATTTGCATTGATCTTGAAATCTTTTTTTAAAATTTAATCTATCTACTCAAGTAGTCTGTTATATTTAATTGAACTTAATTGCATCGTAATGTTTTAATGAAAAGTTATTTCAGTGTTTAAATGGTCATGGAATCTCTTTACGTCTAAGGAATTCTTGAGCGATTTACAGATAATAAACCTGTAAAATGCTTGATATTTTTATGAACAACATATTGCATCTACAAAACCAAATATAAAGTCAAAAAAAATTTAACATTTAACAAAATAATGATTTAACTCCAAATTGCTCATTTATCACTCAATGGGAAACTGGATTTTATATATGGATTTTGCTGATTTATTTCAATAAAGTTATTGTTGATTATTTCATAAAAAATTCAATTACCATTTTATAACTTTTTAAAGCAATATTTTTTAAAACTATTCCTTGATATCACTGTCACGTTATTATTATGAATTCAAGATAAATAATAATCCAATCATATGCCCTTTAGTTCACACAAAAAGTCAAAAGATAATTATTTACATATTATAATCGCATATTATCAGCTAGCAGTAACATTGGTACTAATAAAATGAAAATTGCATTATAAGATTATACAATTTTAGTAAAAATTATCTAAATCATTTATAAAAGTAAAAAATAAACATTCTCAACTTATCCTTGCACTAACTGCCCATTTTAATCACTTCTTATGCCAATCAAGAGCTACATTTAAACTTCTTTTACAACCGCTCATCATATTCATTAAAATTATTTACTAGAGACATTCACCAAGACCTAGGTTTTCACCTAAATTTCATTGTGAATGCATTGAAATATTATATACATTGAAGTAATTCAAAATGTAACTCATGAAAGATTTTTATTCTTATTTAATCTTTTAATATATAATAGCCCGATTGACATAAAAATATATGTAGTGTGTCGAATGAGACTCGAGGACCAGGAGTTTCGTAAGTTTGATTCAATAATTTTTTATTGACAATAACTTATTTTTATAGTTTGTAGAGTTGATATTTATGCTTGAAGAATTAATTTCACTTTAGTTAATCTTCTCTAATTGTGTGTTATTGTGATTTAATCACCATTCATTGAAAACGCAAAGGATAAAAGGATTTGTTTTTATCTTTTTTGGAAGTTGCCAGTAATTTAGATAAAACCAAATATATAGATTTTACGATAAAATCAGTTTTCCAGTTGAATTTAAAAAAACTGAAATTAGATTCTTAATTAACAGAAGTTTAATTAGTTTTCCATGTCCTTTCAAAACTTTCTCTATTTCTTCTAGTACGCTATAATCTAATTTCCCCCTTATAGCAGTCACTTTTCACTTGTCTTTATAAGAGTATCCAAAATTATAAAAATCCATGTGAGATTTATTTTAGCACACTATTTCTAAATATTTTTTTATTTAATTTTTTCCTATTTTTTTTAAATGTTTTGAAATTCTAATGTTTGAAATACTATTTTTTTTCATTGAAATATAATTGATGTTATACATTAACATATTTCCTTTGCAAAGTGATGCAAAAAAATATCGCCTTTAGGTTTCTTAAAAATTTTATAAGTAATGTGCTGATTTTCTTTTAAAGATATTGAAATAAATCCAATTTTTAGATAAATATTCCTTTAAATAAATCAGAAGTGATTTGTAGAAAGTTCTATAGATTTCTTATTTTGCAGTTATTGGAGGAATATTTATATTGAAAACTTTTTAACACTTTAATAATTAGAAAATTAATGTGAGAAGCTTTTGGGGGTGATCAGCTTGGATTCTGGAGTGAATGCTCCGCCTTAAGCTGTATCAAACTGAGTGAATTACAGATACTAAAAGATCCGAAGAAATCTGCTCAGAGAGAATAAAAGAGTTCATCCCACCCTGTTTTCTTCTCAGAAGATTTTGAAATCACCGGATAAAGAAAAGCTCTTAATAGACTTCAAATGGCAGTTGACTGAACAGCGTGATGTAATGTTATTCGGCTGACTTTTCTTTTAGTGAGGAAAGAGTTTCACCTTAATGGATAGCTAAACAACGAAAGCAATCGAATAACATCGAATAAAAATCTTCAGGAATTCTACAAAGCTTTATTGGATTCGTAAAAAGTGTGTGTGGAAAAAATTTATTTCTCTCTCTTTGAGTGTGTGAAAACAGCATTCTGTTTTCTTACCTAAAAATATAAACGTGACAAAACTAATTACTTTAAATGTACGTAGAAGCAATTGGACTTACATTCAAACAAAAAATGATTCATACTTTTGGTTGTATCAGAAACTTTAGGAATTTTAATAGTTATTAATTTTTAAATAATGACTTTCATTTTTTTCACAAATAATGTATAAATTTATATTATAGATTAAAAACACCTTCAAAACAAAGCAAAGTAATTTTGTTTTTAAACTTATATATATTTTAAAATAGTTAAAAAAATAATCTTTAATTGAAATGATAACTTACAGCAAATTTAATGGAATACCATAGGATGGTTATGTAAGATTGACTTCACAAAATTATAGTCATTGTTATTTTTTTTAATCTTAAAAATGTTGATATTATGATGAATGTAGAGCCCAGAAAGATTTATCCAATATTGTAAAATTCCATTAGAGTGTATTTATATACCAGTTTCACTTAAGGTTACTGAAAACTGTCACTGAATCAAATTATATTTTTAATTCTTTTAAACTTCTACTTTTTTAAAATTATATTCATGCAACAATTAAAAAATTTAATCACATTTTTTAGATTCGTATAGTTTATTTCCATCATTGAAAATAAACACCAAAACTACTGTTTTTTTCCAAATAATAAAACATCTTTTCCTTATATATTAATATATAAATTTTTGTTCTACAATATATCTACATATATTGATAGATAGATAGATAAATAATAATATGGATATAGATATTAGGTTGCTCACACAAAGACGATTTAGAATTGCATAAGAGATTGAGTTGCAATAATCTAATTCATGCACTTGATGAAGTTATATGGGATTTTAACTACATGATGATACTTTAGAAGATCACCAATCACTCAGGCATTTTCATCGAAGAATAGTAAATCATTCAATAGACCGGCATGAGTCTCATATGAAATCTGATGATAGTAATTAAACAATCATTATCGAAACTCGTACTATCAACGTTTTCCAGACAAGCGTGCTCCTATCATATGGTATTTAAACAACAAAACAATTGACTACATGATGAAAACCGATTGGTAAAAACCACATTGAACTTAAAGCAATCATTGTGGATACAATGAAATGAAGAGATCATCCCCATTTAGTAAAAAGTAATCAAAGTAGAGTACTTGATGGTCACACTGTTGGATATTTTCTAATCCAATGTGTGAAATATTCTGTCAGCAAACTAAATGAATCAAATTTATAATCATAAGACCCAAACTCATTTAAACAGTGCTATCTAGCATGATTTAGTTACTACTTCTAAGGGCATTTGAAGTCCCAAAGTGCAAGGACATTCAATGAGAATTACTTTAATATACTAAGTAACTCGCATATACACACTCTTTTGGGAGAAGATGCTGAGGAGATTTAAAACTTTTCAGAAATATTCTAAAATTTAAAGGCCTTCACATAGATAAAGCATATGTGAATACAAATTTTGAATTTTCAATATTTTCTGCAGCACTCTTGTTTTTTAGGAATGTTAATTTTGTGAAAAATTATGGTACTTTAACGAATTATACACTTTTGTAATCTATTCATGTTTTTTTTTACCATAACATTAGGGAATAGTAGGCATTTTGACTCCTACAATGCTTTCGAATTCCAAGTTATATATATGTATATAATACTTTGCCAAATATATACTTACATTAAATGGTACGTGCTTTGAGAGTCCTCAGTAGTATTTCAGCAGGAAGTTGATCTTTTTTATGTATCAATAACAGCTTAGATATACTTTCCACTATCTTTTGATAAATACACATAAGAACTGATCTCGAGGCTTTTTGATGGCAGAGGCTCTAATAGTAATGATGGTGGATTTGGCCGGTTGCGTAATCAGCTTTCTAATTCGTACCAAATATGCTCTTTGGGAATAAGAGCAGGGCTCTGAAAAAGGAAATCCAGTTTAAGTTCCCTTTTGTTAAACCATGGCTGTAAAAGCCTCGAAGTTTACATGAAACAATTATCCCTCAGTGAGAGAAATAAACTTCCTCCGAAATACTACAATTGATTTCGGAAGGTATCACTGCTCAGAGCGTCCATATACATATTAGAGCTCCTGTTTCTAGTTGTAGAAACTAAAATCTCCAGGCCAAAACATAAAAATTACTATTAAACCACGATGCTTCTTAAAAAAAAATTTCCCTAACGGCAAAAATTTTGTCTTTTAAGATACTCTTTCTAGGTTTTTCCCAATCCTGTTCATTAGACTGCCAGTTTGCAATGCTGGATTCATTATTCTAAATGGACTTTTACCGTATGTTAATATTCCAATGACAGTGAGTTTTGTATCAATGTTAGACTCTTCACAATTTTGTAATAACTCTTCTCAATTTTCGGGAGTGATGTTAGGTTTGTATATGACTGCACACTATAGAGAATCCCAAGATTTTTTTAAATGTCTTGACTAATAATCCCATTGTACTAGCACTAAGGACTTGTGAACCTTAAAAACTCTTAAATAATTTTAACCAATGAGGAATTGGGTTGTTATCATTATCCTTTTCACACACACAGAGTTCTATGACTTTATTCACTGATTTTTTTTTCCGGACCACCTCTCAGTTTTCTGCAATTTCATTGCCTTGACACTTTTATTTCCCAAACCTAATATTTTAATAATCTTAGTTTCTTAAAGAATATATAAAAAAATGTATTTATTCATTATAGTATCCATTTGAAAATTCTACACTAAAAGTAATTATAGTTGCTGAAATTAAGTTAATTCCTGATGTGTTTATCTTAGAAAAGAACAGAAAAAAGATATACCCACAAAAATTATTTTTATCACTGGTCAAAAGAGATGAAAAGGAATATTAAAGTAAAATCATATTAGTTTTAATATACCTCAAAACTTAATTTATATGAAACTCAAGGGATGTCGCAGCTCAACTTGTAATGTATTATGTGATCTAAAGATTATAAGTTCATCCATCTAAGGATCATATGTTGATGATAAATGTCAATTAATCTCACTTAGTTTTCACTAGTGGGGAGTGAAAATATATAGAAATGTACTCGAATTACGAAATCATTTCATTAACTTCGTTGATCATGTTTCATTATTGCGGATTTTCACCGAATGCTGTATGATCACTTGAGACTACTAAAATGTTTGACTGTTGATGATTATTTTATGAAAATTATTTAATATTATAGTAAGAATAATGTATTTCGGAGCATGATTTTAGTCTCAATTTTCATACACGTAAATGTAATTGAATACATTTAATAATATTGATCTGACCACTTTATCATCGAGTTAGACTTAAAACTACCAAAACTATGGTTTCATTTCATAAAAGGCAAATTTGTTAATGACATTACAATTACATTTGAAATTGTTTTATCAAATTGTAACTGTAAAATATGATATTTTGAGTATCTAGATCTCAACACTCACTAAAAAACTACTAACAGTTGTTTAATAATTTTTCATCTGTTAAGGAGCAGCAAGAACAGAAAACTTTTATTTAAAGGGCACTTAATTTGGATCTTTTAGCAATAAGTTCAAGACATAATTTAAATTTACAATTTTGGATAAGCAAAGCATGGTGTAGTAAAATCACGCTCAATGCAAAAACAGTATTTTTAAGAAAGCAAAGAAGCAGAACATTTGAATAACTTATTAAAAAACATAT
>JAPDSC010029807.1:154898-168783 GCA_026290005.1 Latrodectus geometricus | reverse complement strand
ATATATATATTGTTTTGCCAGAGAGCATTTATATATATGCTTACATTTTGAAATGTTTAACAGAAACTACCTTAAGAAAGGCATGTTTTTTTAAATATAGTCAAATATTTTACTTATGAATAGTCACAAAATTTTGAGATTTATAAATAGATTTGTTATATATGAAACTTAATTACTTTGGGAAATTATTACTCTTTTTAGAATATATATACGTCAAAAAGTTTTAAACTGCTAAAAATCAATTTTTTTTTTAAATTTTAAAGAGGTAAATGTATTCTATCTTCGTTCTTCCGTAATCTTTTTTAATGTATTGCTCATCAATAGTATCTTAAAACTACAAAAATGTCTAATTATTTATTGAAGAAATAAAATTAATCATTCAACGAATTCTAAGTTCCCAAATGTATGTTAAACCTACTTCTTTATTCTTTACTTTAAAAAGATTCTTCTAAAGCGGCGTTGTTCAAGAATCCTTCTGAAATTCAGTACAATGTGTGAGTGGTTTCTTTAAAAGAAGAAAAAAGTAAGAAGCAGGTTTGGAGCCGGCATCACTTAAAAATCGCTTTGAAGCAATTGAAATGCATTGTAAAAACACGGGCTGTGAAAAGAAAGCAGCGGGGAAAAAGTTTGTGCATAAATAAATAGCATTTCAAAGACACGTCAAAGAATTTAGAGACATTGTGTGCCATCAAACAATCATTCGGGGGAAAGGAATGAGAAAAAAGTTGAGGGAAAAAAGAGTTGGAATCGATAACATTTACGAAGCTTTCCCATCGGAATGGCTCTTCTTTTTAGCCTAAAGCAAAGCGTTCCACCGTTAATTAGAAGCCAGTGAGCACTATAGAAAAACGCTGGAAAACACGATCGTCAAAGCACTCTGAAATGTAAGCGGGATCCAAACATCAGAGGAGCTGTTTCTAACAAAGACCTGCAGTCTTCGAGTGCTGATTTAATTACCAGATCTCCGTTTGGCCCTCCCTTTTCTTTTGTTCTTATTCTTTGAAGATTCGATGGCAGATTGGACTCCTATTTACATCGAAGGAAAAATCTTTTTTCCTTTTGGTGGAAGGCGCGTATTTTTTCCTTCCTTTTAATTCGAGGTTCAATTACTAATTGGGAATTTTGTGGAAACGGAGTCATTGAAGAGAGCTGATAGGATGACGCTTTGGGGCACGAGCGACAACCATAGAAATAAGATGGAAAAAAACACGAAGAAAGATGTTCAAATTATCTCCGGCAGTTTGCTTTTATCTAGATCCTAGTTTGATGGAGTGTTTCAGAAAAAGAAGAGACGATAAAACTGACTTAAATGAAGGGGGAAAAAACCTTACTAATTTCATCCCTCTGCCTTCTTCGCTTAAGTATGCTTAAGTTTGCCAAGCGGACCGCAACAAAAGATTAGAATTTCAGGGCAATTAATGGTTCCTATTAATATTTATTTAGCACACAACACTCTCTCGATTTGGCTTCTAATCGTGTTGGTACCCACTTGAAAGTAAATTTAAATTGGATACATCGCCGGCTCTCCACTTTTTTTCATAATTCAATGAGACTTTATAATTAAAGAGACTAATACAAGGATTTCACAGGGCCTATTCGACAACATTGAGTAATGGCATTTTAATTATTAACGGAACCTTTGCAAAAAGAACTGTGGTTTTGTTTGGAATAATAGAGATTGATGCTATCACCGTTGCCACTCGTTTACTTTAATTATTTTCTTAAAAATTTAACCACCCTAATTTGCTTCATTATTTCCACGTGAATACCTTTTTTGCTAAACGCGAGATTAACTTTCAATCTTAAAAGTAACTCTTTGATTAAAAATTTCTCTATCCAAAGTAAATGTGCGGTGATGAATGGAAAATAAATCCCAATTTCGTGTTTTCAAAATTGTGAATTACCTCCCTTGTAACTCATTTCGATCAAAAAAAAACATTATTTGTTCCTCAAAAACTGATAAGGATATTTGGGGAAAATAAAAATAATAATTGATGATCTTACAAATGTCTTATTTAAAATTTACCATAATAATATTTTTAATACATATATACAGATCACATACATATGATAAGCTCTTGAAATATATTTTGCTCTTTACATATGATTACACATTTTTAAATAAAAGATGAAAAAAAATTGTTTAAGAAAAAATTGACTTCGTTGAAATTTATTATAAACGAGGTGTTATTACTACGAAATACTGTGCTCAGAGCTTTTATATGAACACAAATTCAGCTGAAGAATTTGTGAGTTTGACTTCCATTTTTTGTGTTAATATTTGTAATAATTTGGAACTTATTTTAATCATGGTTAAAGTAGACCACATATGTTAAAAGCTAAAAAATAGTCAAACATTATTTAAAACAAATATATATTTCAATTAAAATTTTTATAGGGAATAAAGATTGTTTAAAATTAATGTTTTACTTAACGTAAAGTTTTAATGTACAACATTTTTAATACATGATAAAAATTTTAAGCAAGTTTTATACTGGTTTAAAATGTTTGGGTTTATATTTTTATCATATGTGTTTGTTACAAGTGTTTTAATTTATTTTCACAACGATGAAACTAATTCCGTACTATACTTGTCTGGGAAAATTCCAAAATTTTAAAATTAATTTCAACTGTTAATAAGTACTTGATACTACAAGAAAAAAAGTTGTATGTGTGACTGAATTGTTGCCTTAAATTAGGAAGATACGACATTTAATCATTTCATCGAGTAATATATACTTGAGAAGATCTACAAGAAAACTAAACTTAAACCACATTTCTACTCCCATGCTCAATAGATATCTATTACCTAGAAATTCATTTATAAGAATAACATATATCTGTTTTTGTCTTCCATCATACTGGTTACGTGAGCTACTTTTTTTACTCTAAAGGAGTGTTCTCCTTTTAAATGCTTCTGTTTCATTCACCATCAATAATTACACGTTACACGTTAATTACACGTTTATTGTATGCACTCTGTGCATAAATTTATGTCATGAAGCAGGCTCTTGATAGACTAAAAATAAGTTTTAAGAATTATGTTATAAATGTGCACTATTTGCCATCGTCAAGCAATGCTTTGTAACATTAAGGGAGCAGATAACGTCACTGTTGAGGTTATCAAGAAGTAGAACGTAAAACCTCAAAAAACTTCGACATTCTTTCTTTATATTTCTTTCAGTAACTTCAGAATACTTGTTTTCAATATAGTGAATTGCTAATCAAATATAAGAATTAAACCACAAAAGATTCATAAATTATTGTTTTCAGAACTTGGATGGTAAAACTATTGTTAGAATTAAAGGGATTTAAATTACGAATTACGATGAAATTGAATTCATTCCAGGTTTTCATTTTGTAAAATTTAAAAAAACTTCAACTTGTTGATAAAATTTATTTGAAAGTAATGAAATCATATAAACTTGATTATTTAGCTTTTCTTGTTTAGTTTTATAAACGGTTTATGTTCCAAACTAATACGGAAAAAGACAAATTTCGGTTCAATTTCAACAAACAAAATCCAGTTTTCTAAAAATGCATTGAAAAAACATAAATTTGAAATTTTTTTGACCGTTATTGCGTCAAATTTTAAGAAATTATTGCAAAATTAAAACATTTTATACAGTATTTTTTAATATCTTTATTTCCTTAAATTTCTGAAAAGTTTTGTTGTTTGGAATTGAATGATAAACATTTTTCTATTGAATTAAATATTCTAAGATTAAATTCATTTTCCAAATATATATTTTTTTTCTGATAACAAAATATAATTCTTACGCATAATATTCTTCTACATAGCATCGAAAAGGTATTTTAACAAATTTTCATGGAATGACTGATGACTATTCGTTGTTTACTAACTCAAAACCAAGTCTATCGAAAAAATCGGGAATTTTACTGCAACTGAAATACTTCCTCGTGCGCGTTGAATTAGTGCGGGCTTTAGAACACATTGTTTTGCGTACAGAAATGGTGTAAAAGACTATATACATGCACATATGTAGAACCTGAGTAGAATATCTTATAAGATCTGTAACGCAATCAATCAACTTATTCTTACACTATTTTACAATAAATCATGAATTCATTCTTTTGTCTTAGCTTTATGCAATTTTAATTAACATGACATTCTTTCTTATTTCCTGAGTTGAAAATTAATTTTGTGGTTTATTTGTTGATCATTAATTATTTCTTTAAACAGATTTTTTAATTGGACCTGGACCTACTATTTAAAAAGCATTCTAAGCTAATACAAATATCCATGTTCGAGGTGTAAATCAAACCAACGGGCAGTTTGAAATGATGGTAAAAATGGTAAACACTTATCTGCCACAGGTTGGCATTGAAGATGAGTAATTTAATTTAAATTTTGTATTTTGATGGAAATAACAATCATTTTCTATCAAAATACAAAATTATTCAAAATTTTAATAATTGCAGTTTCTAAGTACTTAATTCTACTTCTTAAGCCTTTTTGAAAAAAAAAATTAAGAAGTTTCTCAGAAATTTGGATGAAATAAACAGCAAGTTAGTCTAACATATTGAGCATATTAAACTTATTAAGTTGATAAATTCTTTCTTTTTTCCGCACACTGCTCCTGATGAAGTAGAAGCGATTCATTTTCAGAAAAGGTAGTACGTTTCTTTTCAACATCAAATGATGTTTTAAAAATGTTTGAACAAAACAACAAGAATCTTAGAAAATTGTGTTTCCGAGTGAATAGTAATGGAAAATTCTTTTTATCAAAAGAACTAATAACTTTTCTAAATTCATCTTCTTTTTATTATTTCCTATTCTGTTTGGTTTATTTAAAGTGTCTTTGTTAAAATTGTAACTAAATATAACAATTTTATGCTTAACAATTTGAGAATTAATTAAAGCATCTGATAGATATATGTGATTTAAAAAATGCTACTCACTACTGATAATGAAGACAGTTATTTATTTTTCTAAGGCTTAATGTAATACACACAGAATTTTTAACATAAACTTTTGAGATTCAAGGTGATAGAAAAAAAACGATTTCGTAATAAAAGAAATATCACGAAGTTTTCTTTTTTGCAATATTTTCTTAATTGGTGAAAAGAATTATTGACTCAAATTGTCTTAGAGCCATAATTTTTGTCTGCTATTTCTATTCACATATTCATTGATCTTATATCACCTGATTGGTGGTCTCAATCCCGATCACATGACTTTTACATTACAATGAAATGCTTCCATTAGAGTTCACTTGATACCCCATTCTGGTTCTATTTCTGAAAAAAATTCGATAAATATCTTTTTATTTTATACAATAAAGATATCTTTTCGTACAAGTAAAATTTTGGACAATAAAGATATCTTTTCGTACAAGCTATTTTTCTCAAGATATCTTGATTTTGATTCCCTATTACTTCTACTATTCAAAATATATAAACAGATTAAGCAACCTTTATAATTCAACAAAATAATACAATGTAATTCATTTTCATTATATTTGACACTCTAAATATGCCCTCGTGTGATTATTTCTGAGCAAAATGATCAACTTTTTATTTATGAATATTTATATTTCGTGTTTTATAAATTTTGGCATTTTAAAAATTAATTAGATATTTTAACTTTATCTCTGTCATAAAAAGCCTCAAATATGTCTATATAAGATTTGATCAAAACTACTTAAATTTTATTTAAGTAGTTTTGATCAAGTTTTACAGAAGAACTTAAAAAGTCATAACGTGATGAATATCTTTTAAGCAGATAAATGCATTTAATATGCTATTATTTTACAGTCATGATTCTGAAATACAATTTCAGAGTATCTAAAATAATGTTAAAGTGTAATTTCAACTGTCACTCAGGGAAAATTGCATGAGGTATCTAACTTTTTGTTTAAATTTTTTAGAAATTTATGATCCCATAAATATTAGGTTGGGGAAAAAGTAATCCATTATTTTTTCGGTAGACGTCTGTTGTGATCGATATCTCTTGAGTTATCTATCAAACAATTTCAGATTTATGCTCGTTGGACAGGTGACATTTGACACTAAAATATCCTCTTGCGGTTTTTTGTTTGATTAATTCAGTTACAAGTACAAGGTTTTAAAAATGGAAGACAACAAACAGAAAATTCGATACATTTTCGTTTTTCTCTTGTAAGGGCGAAAAAGATAGCCGGGTGGCTAAAATTGTGAAAGGTGTTTATCGTCCTATATAAGACTGTAACAACCAGTTACGTACAATTTTTGTTTCGTCGATTTCGTTCGGGTATTTTTGATGTTAGAGATGCACCTCGCATGTGGATACAGCATTGTCGAAAATGTCTATAAAATATCAAAAATGATCGAAGTTAACCACATGTCAGCAGTCGTAACGCGCAAGACCTAAAAATCTACATGAAAGCTGTCTTAAACCTTTTTACAAAGTGAATCTAAAAGAAGTTACATAAAGTTCACGTAAAAATAATGGATTTCTTTTTCCCCAGCCTAATATCTTATTGTGAAATAAAACTATTTCTGCATAGTACGTTTGTAATTTATAACATTTCTATTTTATTAAAAAAATTATTTAAATTTTATTCTGGCTTTGATCAATTTTTCTGAATTGCTTACAAAATATTTGAAATATCAAATTTGAAAATAAATGTTATTTTGATAATTGATACATGTGCTTTTTGTTTAGTTTTTCATTTAAATTTATAAAGTTAACACAATGAAGCATATGTACCTTATACGAAACATAACTTAAAGTTACAAAATTTTGGATGGTATGTCAATTCGTTTGTCCCCTCTACGTCATTTCTTGTATAGTACAGCTAACTAGAACAGAACCTATAGTCCAAAGTACAAAATTTTGAAATTAATCACAACTTTTCTAGCTTTACATTGAAGAATTATACATTAAGTTTGCAAATGAAGAATTTCTTGGAAAAAACGTAATATTATTTGAATTCAAAGGTAAATAAAAAAACTATAAGTAACTAGAATCCCGTTTTCTCTATAGTGGGATATTGAAGACAAGCTGGTTTCTTCGATGAAAAAAAAAATCTCTGTCTGGCCACCGTAAATGCAACAACCTGAAGGAAGCATGCAAATAACATGAAATTTATTACATGCATTAGCAGAGGCGAGATAGGCAAATGATTAGAATTTCAGCGAAGACGTAAATCATTCACGCCTGTGGTGCCACTTCAAAGCGCTATTTAAGGCTTGGAGATTTCGACGTTTATGTTCGGCAATTGTATTATTCTTGTGGGGTTTTTTTTTTCTTAAAAAAAACGATCAATTATGTCTCATAGAGAACGGCGATAATTTTTTGATCAAGTATCCGAGTTCGACAGAGGAAAGATAGTGGCCTACCGAGAATGTGGATTATCTTTCAGGGAAATCGATAGTAGTCTTGAACGAAACCAAATAACTGTAATGTGGATGTGTGACCGTTGGATGCAGGAGGATATGACGGACAACGTGTTCGATCGCATACACCTCAGGGCACCACTGCACGTGATGACAGGCAAGTTGTGCGCATGGCAGTAACAGATAGCGTAGCCACATCACGAACCATAGAACAGCACATTTAGTCTGTAATGCATCATCCAATGTCTGATCGTACCATTTGACCCCACTAACAGAATAGTGGTCTGTCCGCAAGACATCCATTACTTCGTCTACCCTTGACGCAGAACCGCAGGCGTGTCCTCCGCCAATGGTGAAAAGAAAGAAGAATGTGGACGACAGAATGGAATGAAATTGTTTTTACTAATGAGTCACGCTTCCGTCTGCAACACCACGATGGTTGCATTCAAGTCTGGAGACACCATGGAAAGAGGATGCAACACCACACTAATACTGCACCGGGTTTGATGGTATGGGGCGATTTTGGATATCCCACTCGCACTCCTCTAGTAAACATTACTGGTACTTTAAACAACCAGCACTACATCTCTGAGATGTTGGGGCTAGTTGTCCTTCTTTACTTTCAAAGTTTCCCCACAGTCATACTTTAACAGGACCACATTTGGCACGCATTATCCAAAGGTTCTTCATCAATCGCCAGATTGAATTGCTTCCCTGGCTGACTCCCTCTTTTAATCTTTGGCAGATAAAAAAGATGTGGTCCATAGTTGCTCAATGATTGACCCAGATTATGTCCCCAAATGCCGTACTAGATCAATTTTGGCAATGTGTGGAAGCTGCTAGGTCTGCTGTGCACCAAGAACACATCCAAATTCTCTTTAAATCAAGGCTGAGGCATGTGACAGCTGTGATCTTCAACAATGGCGTTTATTCTGGTTGCTGATTTTGGCAGGAGCCACACTTCACAGAAATCTATAAATTTAATCATTCCATACTTGGTCAACATGTTATCTACAAAATAAATTTTGTTGTGATATCTCTTGTTCTTCTTTGTTTTGCAATTTGGGTGGCCAGCAGTGTGTAATCATATTATATATAAATTACCATTACAATGTATAATTCAGTTATTTAATAGAATAATAAATAGGTATTTCATGGAATAATTGGACAAGTTAGTTAAAGTATACCTAATAGATGGACAATTTAATACTTTACCTAGTTATTCTTTAAAATAATAGTTATTCATGGAAAATAACTAATAGTAGACAGTTAAAGTGAAAATTAACAATTTTTAAGTTAATTTATAAATTAATCAATCATAAATAAATAAAATCTCTTCAAAAATGTATTTGTTTCCCTATTGCGGATAATTGATTGATAAATAATAAGAAAAAGCAAATGATATATATTATTTTGCTCATATTGCTAATATTAGTTACGTATACACACTATTTAAATTTTACATAAACAATGGAATGAAGCACTCACACAAGTCACTCATTCCAAAGTAAGAGGCTCAAAAAACTAAAAACTTTGTCTGATTTAAACTAGAACCAGTCCAAAGAATTTTCAAGTGCCGTTTTTAATTTTTTATCCATAAAGTAATGTTTATTTGATAGGATACCTATTTAAATAGTAGTATTTATTAATTTTATATATTTTCAACTAACTTGTCCAGTTGTTTAATCAAATACCTTGTTATTCTATGAAGTAACATATTCCACTCTTTAACGGTAATATATATATACAACTTTTAATAGCTCAAGAATAAAATTCACTATCACACAAAATTTACTATAAAACCACTTTGAGGAATTAGCATTATTTTGATTTATTAACTATAAATCATTACTTAGAAAGTAGTTATTTTTTAGGAAGCATATAAACGAAACAGAATCGAAAAGAGAGAATTATTTTGAAATTCTATTGTTGCTGTCTTCGTTTAGGTTTGTATACCTTTGAATATAACCTATTCAGAAATATTACAAATAAGCATTTCTGAAAAAAAAATTGTTCAATAGCTCTTAAAAAGTTTTCTTTCAAATTAACGTCTATGATATAATTTTCTTTCACTCAAATATCATTTCTAAGATGTTCATTATTTAAATAAATGAAATAAATGCATTTTCTACAAAATATGTAAGAATAATATTTTAAATGTTACTTTATTTTGTCCTTGACTATCTCACATTCATTTTTCATCACATAACTTTATGACGAAAAACGCAAGAAAAATTGAATATTTTAGTTAACTTATGAACATTCAAAATGTTGTTCTTATATTAAAAACATTTATGAAAGTGACAAAAATAGATACAAATGAAATAAAATGTGATGTAACAAAAACTAATTTTAAAAGAATTCTACTTCTTAATTTATATGCATTTCTGGAACCACAGATTTTGATGGAATGTCTCATAAGGTAGCATAACTAACTTTTTCTATACAGTTTTTTGAATTCCATACTGTAAACTTTCTTTTAAAGTTTTATGCCTTCTAGGAAGAATTTCAAATTAAAAGACTTGTTCATTAAAACTCACACATTTCTATGAAAATGAAACAGTTTAATGCCATTTGAAAGTAATTAAGCTTAAAAACCCACTAAAGAATGCCTTAAAAATAAAATTTATTTCATACAAAACAATTAAGTTTTATGAAATTAATGAAACTAAAAATAAAAATGTATAGTTTTACATTAGATTTCTTGAAAGCGGTGATTGCGTATCTTTATCTTAAATCTCTGAAAATTGGTGCTTACATAAAAACATATATATCTCTCTTGTAATAAATTTATATACTTAAATTACATTTCAAAGGGACAAGCTATTTCTGCTAGACTATATTTATTGATGCAAGTTACATTATATATTAAAAATAACTACTTGCGTATCACACATCAACTTGGTTATTCAATAATTTTTAGAAACTAACATTCTGAGTTTTATATTTGGTCACATTAATTTTAGTCTTTACAAATAGCCTTTAAAATTTTTGTGTGGATGAATGCTTAAAAGTAAGAATTAATTTATTCCTTATTTAAATTTAATATCAATTTTTTTTATTTAAAATTAGAATTATTTTCATGTTTAAATTAATTATCAAATTCTTTACTACATTGATATATTAGCATACAATCTTTCAGAATAGTTTATAAAGGATGCATTTTTTATCAGATTTTTTAAGTAATGTTAGCTAACAATATGATAAAATATGTTCCTGTATGTTATAAATTGAAAAGTTCAGCGCAGTATTTCTAATAGAAAATGATTGAACAAATAAATAATCTTCTAAAATGTTGACTCTGTTTTGTGCATTAATAGTAATTCAGAGCAATCTCTCAGAATTATATCAATTACAAAAACAGCTTCCATTTCTGATTTAATGTTCAGTCATGCGCGATCAAACAATAAGTAATGTAAAAACACAACAAAAACTACTTTGAAAATAATTGTATTCATGAAAACATTAAATATGAAAATTTCATTGGAATGCATGTAATGTTCGATACAGAGAATATTCATATCTTAAGCGGCATGTATGCATTGTTTTAGAAATTAGTAAATGTTTAATGCTTTGCTGATAATTTTTAAAAGTAAATATTGCTTTCAGTACAAGTTTCACTGAACAATGTTATTGAATAATTATTATCCATATATGCACTAGATAGCTCTAATCCTCAGCAGCAATCTTAATGAAATTTCAGCAATACAATTATAATTCTAGCTTATCATGCATTATTAAGTTATAAAGTTTTTTTTTAGATTAATCTTAATTAACATATTCAAAAAGAAATTTTTCTTTTAATTTAAAGAATGAAAAAAAATCTTATGATCAACAAAACATATTTTGGAAAAAAAAAAAAAAATGAAATAGTATAAAATTCATCACAGCAACTTTTTATACATTAATAAGGTTCTCGTGTTTATATAATAAGAAATTTTAAGATACAAGTTTAAATTATTTTGGTGAAAAATACGAAAATCTCATAAAATTTTCTAAAATTATGCAAATGAAGAGTGTTCATAAACAGTTTAGCTTCTACTTTTTTAATTTAATTTTTTGATTTTTTATATAAAATTTTATGTGCTTCAAAACTAATTTTTAACTTTTATTTAGAAATAGACAGATGTAAATCTTAAATAAACTCGACATTTATTAACTTATACATATTGAGTATATAATGCCTTAAATATATTGAAATCTGTACACAAATATTCTGATATTATATAGAAATAAAATCTTCATTAATAAAACTGTAGGTTTCATTTACTTTTTGCGATCGTTAAAGTATTTTAATTTAGTGCTAAATACAATCCATGCAAGTAATTCAAAATAGCTTTATGCCAACTGTTGCTGTAAGAGTTACTATCATATACTTTTAGAATTACACACTTTAAAAATGAGACAATTTTGGCCTTACATTTAGAGACTGGTGCATTAATTAATTGAAAGTTTGTGATTATTTTATTAATTGTGTTTCAATAGATCTTTGGTATGGTAGTGCTTGGAGGAATTAATAACAAGTGACGAGGAAATGTGAAAAATGCATTAAAGTTAAATCACGAATCCAATGTTAAAGTTTTTACAATAATAACTGTATTTATCTTATTAGACTCTAATCGAGAGTCTTAAACATGCTTTAGAACCTGTTTTCCTTTGGACGAAGTACACTATAATTAGAGTTTATTATAACATGACTCTTTAGTGTGTGCAAGAAGAATGCTTTATAAGAACCCTTATGAACCCATTCTTTTAAATTACTCCCAGATAAAAGGGGAAAACCCAAAATTAAGAGTTACCTATTTGTTACTTAAGTTACATCTTTATAGTATCGTCAGCTACTGCTGTTTGGAGATTTTTCAGTTACATAATGTTTACAATATGTATAAACATATTTTAATTTAAATAAGATTAAAGCGAAATGCCAATTCCTTACACATTTAATTAAGAAATGTATTGTTGAATAAATTTTCTAAAGTGATAAAATTTTTAATTAACATCGTATTATTTGACAAAAAATAATTATTTATACACAATTCGCAAATGATGACACATTTTTTTTTGACATTTTTGTGCGTTATGTAGGTCATGTATTTTTTAAAAATAATTTTTAATAAATTGCTCTTACTGTTGTTTTAGATTTAATGTTTCTAAGTCAATTCGCAATGTTCATGTTTTGTTCATTTGCATAAATTCAATTATATTCTGATTTAACTGAAATAAACTAATCCAGTTTTAAATGTATTTAAAAACAGATTGTAGGTTTTGAAATAATTAGATTTTAAACTATTAATGTGGATATTATGAAGTCCTTTAATTTATAATTTTACATTTAAGTGAAATGATTAAAGATATTTTAACTTAAATAAGAGAAGGAATAAATTCATGACACAGTTTTTATGAGTTACAAATGAACATGCAACGTTAAAAAGCCAAAATATCTGATCAGTTTGAATAATGAGAAATTTCTAAAACTCTAAGAAGTTAAAGAGTCTCTTCTGTCTCGCTGCCTTGTTTCATAATAATAAATCTTAAAAGAAGAAAAATGATTTTACTCTTTATTTTATCTGTTTCTAGCTCCTTAACAGAGATTTGAAACCTTTCAAGACGAATTCTCAATGGGATTTTAAGAATTAAGTGGTTTTGAAGAATGTGCAGAGGAAAGACAGAAGTAGGGGTTTGTATGCTTAATCGTTTAGAAAAATTATTTTATTTAAATCATCTTTAACAATTGTAAAATATTAGGTATTGTCGTACTAAATAATTCTACTTCATCATTTGATTGAATTTGCATTGAGATTTTATAAAGACTATCAATGCTCTCAGAGGAAAGTAAACTGTTTTATTCAGATTCTGCTGTAGGTGTTTCATTTGTGAAACAACTACAGCAGAAAGACTATGAGGAAGTTTCACTTATGAAATAATTGGAGACATATTTTTCAATTTCTGCTTTTTGAATACATTATTTTCTTAAAAGGTGGGGGAAGAAATTATTAGATTTCAGGGTTTCCTATTTGCTTTGAAAGAGAAAACTCACTATTTTACCATGAGAAATCTTTTCTTAAGCCAAGGATGCTCATAGGATTATTAACAGTTTTCAGTTGTTGGACTATTCCCTACGCTGTGTCAAATTATATGTTTCTTCTTTTTTCAGTAATTAAAATATTGCTTTTAATAAAAATTACAAATTTGAGTTATGAATAGATAAATTTATATTTTATTACTAATAGCGGGCACCCTTGACCAAGTAAGTACTGCTACTCATTTTATCGTTACCCGGTGGGCACCTGTGAGCCTAGTCACCAAGGTACGAGTAGCATCGCCCACGCCATACGACCACAAACCCGTTTATAGGGTGTGCCACATTCATCCATCATCTGAGGAAAGGACGAGAAACAAAGAGAGAGAGAATGCACATCCATACCCAAGCTGGGATTCGAACCCAGGTCCTCCCCATTCGTAGTCAGTTACGCTAACCACTAGACAGGTTGTGCGGCCATATATATATATATATATATATATATATATATATATATATATATAT
>JAPDSC010029807.1:120074-154888 GCA_026290005.1 Latrodectus geometricus | reverse complement strand
ATATATATATATATATATATATATATATATATATATATATATATATTGATTGATTGATTGATTGTAGGAAATTGATGTTATGGGATTTATTTTTAAGCACGTTTATCATAAGTATAAAAGTAAAGAAATTAAGATAATGCTGATTTCATATTAGGAAAAGCTACTATAACATGTTTTGTAGCTATAATCTATTGTGATAATTAAAAATTTAAAAATAAACTTTGAATTAACAGTTTTTCAAATCAGATTGCAACTTTAGTCATTAAAAATACAGTAACTTGATAATTATCCAGATTTCTGTTATTAAAAATATTCCAAGAAATATAAATAATGAATGTTAAAATTGACAGAAAACTAAACTTAGTCCATTGCAAAATCATCCATCTCAACTTCAATGTAGTGTATTTTATGCAATGATATTGGTAAATTCACAAAATTATTACTTTTTCTTTACACAAAAATAATATTTTTATGTGAATTATCAAATAATAAAAATTTCAAATATTCTTATAAAGTGCTGCAACAAGTAATCCAGATGATCGGAGTTAAAACGTATTTTAAATTTCTTTTAATTAAAATAAGCTGATATTTCTTTAGTGCGAATATTTTCACACATCATTCGGCATTTTGGTTTCCTTCTGAACGAAGCTTATAACAGAAATTATCTTTAATAAAGTGCAACTAAAACAAAGTAAATTGCAGGGAAGTTAATTCCTGCCTTTTTTGTCATCATAAAAATATAATTAATAAAATGATTAAGTAATACTTTAATTTCTGATTATAATTCATTTCCATATTTTTTTTACAGCTTCATTTAGTTTTTTGGTATATAATATTCTTTAAGAGAGTATCGTGACAAATCATACTTTTATTAAATATTATGCAGGACTATAATTTAAGTTACAACCATCTGGCACGAAAATTTGGTACAATTTTCCAAATTTTCGTGATCGAAATAAGAAACTGAGCCTTGTTGATAGATGCTCTCAAATCGCTCTGTGAACTATGTCTAAAGTACCAATTCGCATCTCTCTTCTTTATCGCAAATATATATATTTAAAATAAAATAATCAGGATAATATTTTCAACTTAAGTCTGTGTTTCTTGTTTTTAATAAGATATATATCTAGTTGCTGTAAAATGTTGCTGATTGGAATGTAGTAAAAGACAATGAAAGATTTTTGTAAAATTTTTGTCTAGTTGCAGCTTCTCCCTGAAACTCTATCTGTGAAGGAGATTGGAGGTTTCAAATCTATTAGATTGATATTGATTCACATTATTACGGTATTTTTTTTAATTAAAATGCTGTAATGAAATGTGACTAAATCTCAATTGATATGATTGTCGAAAAAGTATCTTTCAAAAGAAAATACTCTCCTCAAAAATTTAATTCAACAAACTATTTCATGTAGAAATGTCTCTTTTAACTTATTCTCTTAACGAAAATTTATTTGATCTAATCATAAATCTCTTATGGAACTTAGTGTAAAGCATATAAAATGGAATAAGAAAGCGAAAACGCAATTATTGATATTGCTATAAAAGATTCAGGAGTAATTTTTTTTTAAATTGCATTCTGCTATGTAATCAGAGCCATAGCAGCATGCAACAGATTAAAAATCAAGCATAAAAGTATAAATCTTTTAAGTATATTTTTTATGTTTATAAAAATTAAATAGTTTAAATATATTAAAAATGATTATTGAATATAGGTCAATTGTTTGAAGTAACTCATAAACAAAAATACAATTACATAAAATATAAAAAAGACCCAAATATCTATACTGTTTTCTAATTTCAGATCCAAAATTATGCCAAAATTTTAAAAATATTTAAAAAAATAGAATTTATTTAGACTTTATAAAAAAATATAAGCTAGATAACATAATTTTCAAAAATATAAATGGTATTAGAATAAATTTTTCAAAACTTCGTAATTAAATCAAAATAATTCATATATATAATCAAAATGAAAAATTCCCCACGTATTTCAAGAAATAAGCCTATATATATAAAATTTACCATCACCTAGAAAACATACTTTTTTGAGCACAAAAAAAATTTTTTTGTTTCAGAAAATAGAATATAAAAATGATCAAAATTATTATGAAAGATTTCCATGTGCATGAAAACCAGCTGTAAACGAAATCTTATGAAAAAAAATCTCTAATCATCACAGCATTCTTGAAAATTTTACTCGCACCGAACATAATTAGAAACAATTTAACCAATTTAAGATCGTGCGGAACTAATGATACTTTTAAATAAAACGAAAATGAATTTGCGTTTACAAGTGATACGGTAAATTCACTTTCACGCTCTTAACTTCTCTTTTAGAAATAGCGTTTTATTGATTTGAGTTTTGAAAAAAATTAATGAATGACATCCACAAATTTCTAACGGAAACAAAAACTGTTTCCCTTAAAATTTCATTTCTGCTTGTATCCCCAAAGACGTTAAATATAAATCGGTATTAAATAATAGCACTACTTATCATATTTGCTTCGAAGTGTATACTAATTATCTCAGTTAGAATGAAATTAATACCGTTTTAAAATAATAATGGAAAATGATTTTGTATTGAAATTGAATTTTAAAAAATACGAGTTTCCCAGCAAAGTAATAAATTGGTTATTTATAGGTGATTTCTAGGAAAAATAGACTTTATATAAAATAGTAATACAGGAAACTGTTATAATGAATATAAAAGTTGTATTTTTATTCTTATAAAAATTGTATTTGATTTAGATTGACATAAGAGTTTAGACCTCCAATTTTAGTTAAATTGAATCTTTTAAGCAATGTGTCGAAATAAAATTCGATCCTGCCATTCAATTAAGTAACTGAAAAGTTGACAAGATATAAATGAAAAGAACTAAAAAGAAGCTGTTCGAATTTTTTTATTCAAAGAATTAATTTCAAAAGATCAAAATTTCAAGATCTCTTTGGCTTTAATAAGCAGTGCCATTTGAGGATGAAAAATAGCTAAAAGAATAAATGTGAAAATTAAATTGAAAAGAAATCATATTAAATTCAAAATAAAAAATGGAGTATAATAGACCGATAAATGTTTAACAAAATGAAAGAAACTTTAAATCTGAAAAATTCTGATGTTACGAAAATTATTTCATGAATATCCCTAAGAAAAGGTTACTAAAATTTAAAAACTCTTATAAATTTAATGATGAAAACTAATATAACTAGATAACAATATTCCTTCTGTTTATCTTATAGAAATAGGCCATGGTTTGATTTTTTTTAACAAAGTAGCAGAATAACAGGAAATGGTTTTATAAAAATTAGTCCCATTGCTTTTTATCAGTGTTACTTTGTGTATTTATGTTTATTTTATTTGTTTCACCAAATAAATTAAACACAAAAAGGTTTATGAAATTCAGAACATGTTGATGGGAATTGTGAACACAAATAGTTCCGATGTTTACAGTAAAGTAAGTACAATTTGAAACAAAAATATAATAATAACACCAAAATAAGCTTAGTAACAATAGAGTTTTGGAAGAATCCCTATTTAAAATATACGCAATTCATGAATATTTTTTATTAAGTGATTACGTATCACTATTTATACAACTAGAGTATATAGAAAGTAAAAGAAAATATATTAACAAATTTTTAAATTATTTGAAGAAAAATGGAGGAAAGTAATTAAATTAAACAAAATAGTAAACGAACAAACTCTGATTAACTTAGAAATGATTCAATTTAATGGTAAACAATATAAATTTATCGGTAAACAATATAAATTTTATATATATATATATATATATATATATATATATATATATATATATATAAGTAATGACCTGATAAAAACACTACATAAAATTATATAATTTTGCATTATTTCTAAAGTTTTGGGACTGAGCACATTGATAATATCTTCTTAAATTATTTTATATGTAATGAATATAATGAATAGTAGTTACAGGTCATTTTTGCAGGTAATATTTTAAGCACTCGCAATAAGAGGAGACACCTGTTCAAAACAGTAAAAAATAAATTAATTCTGTAACTTTTGGAACAATTTTTTTACGTTATATAATCGCTACTCTTTCGACAACTATTGAACAGGTTTCGAATGAAAAACCATTTGAAAATTATTCTATAGATGTTAAGAAATTGTTCCTTCACAATCATTAATAAGATTTCATTAAAATACAACCAAAATCTGTACTTCATATCAAGTATTTCTCAAAAAAGTGGCTGCACAAAATATTGTTTTGTAATTCATTTTACAAATAAGCTATTTTAAGAAATTTTATTGTAAAAATTATAAATTTATTCAATCTTTTTGTAATTTAATTCTCTTAAGCTAAAAAATTGGGAAAAATTCTCTAAATCTTAAAAAAATAATACTAATTAAAATAATATATTAATCAATAAATAATCAAATTTTGTACCCGAAAAGTTGGATATTTTTGAAATGTGTTTCCATTCTTACCCGTGTACAGGTCTGGGACTTTTATGAAGATATATGGAGAGCTAAATTAATCAACCAAAGATATAAAATAAAGAATGTAAAATGCTTATGAATGAAATTTTGTGCATAATATTTTCGAATGAAGAGTAGTAAAAACATAAAGGAAATAAATGTAAAAATGACAGACACTTGTTAATTATGCGTGTAATTATTTCAAAAAATATTAAATGATTAAATTAAAAATTTTGTTTTGACAAACCAATTTATTTAATTTAAATCATCAAATGAAATGTAGATACTGCACGTTTGCCTTCTGATTTCGTAAAGTTGATTATGAAATAAAGAGCATGAAGAAATAAATGTAATCAATTTAATCAAAAACAAAAAAGCAAAACAAAGAGTACATTAGCAATGAAGAAAATAATTATAGTTAAAAGAGAAAAATGTAAAGTTGAAAGAGAGATGTATAGAATACAAAGTAAATAAATAAAATAATAAGTACAGCAGATATTCTTTTGTGTCTGTAGTGAAATGAGAATTAGTAATTCACAGTTTAATTTTATATAAATAGTTCGTATTGCATGAAGTAAAAACACAATGCAGTAAAAAGTTTATGTGTGCTTGAAATAGATATGCTTTAAATTTCAATTTAGCAGTACAGATTTTATTTCGAGCAGATGAATTTATCAGCAGAGCGGAAACAGAAATATAGTTAATTTTTGTTGTACCAATTTTGTTCATGTTTGTATTCAATTTTAATTTTCATCTTAAATTTATCAAATTTTAATGTTGCAAATTTAATGTTTTAAGAAAAGGACAAAAAGAAATTTTCCTTTACTGATGACAACAATGTTAACTTAATAGTTTAGAAATGAAAAAATTATCAAATAATAATCAAATAATACATCAAATAATAGAACTTTGCACTCTTAGTCAGTTGCATTAATCTAATGAAAATGAATTTATAAATGAACAACAAAGCTTATTTTTGAATGCATCGTAAAAATAACGTTAACAAGTGTCTCAGTTGCTGATTTGAATATCAATTTCAGATTTTTTTTTTTTTTTTGAGAGAATTTATTTAAATTACATACTCAGGATAATGCAGCCTTTTAATTCTAAATTTCTCTTACTCTATTATTTTTCCAATATATTAATTAAAAAAGAGACAATTAAGATAAATATAAGATTAACTTTTAGCGTTATCTTTAATTTTCTGTTTCATAATAACAGAATGAAACACTACGTAGCTCTTGCAATATTACAAACCATTCAAATATTGCAAGAAAATGAAAATTAATGTACATTTAAAATAATCATCTAGCATACTATTCAATATATATAAAGGTAGAAATGCAAAGATTTTCACCTTATTAATTGGATATAATATTAAAAAATTCAAAGTTTTGCAAATCAAAACTAGCTTATATCAATAAAAATAAAGAACTCTCTTATTGTACTTGTAAAATTAGCGTTTTTCCCATTATCTTATTTTTAACTTTCAGTAAAATAAAAGCTGTGTTTTTATCAACATTCTTTCATTGTACAGTCTTGATTTTATTCTTTGAAGAATTTAGAGATCAGGACCTGGATATAATGTTATTATGCGATTAAAAAAACATTTGCATCAGGACAAATTATTCATGTGACTAAACCACTCAGAAAACAATCTCATGCTTATGATTCTTTTATAGGCGGCATTATTTGTTAAATATTGGTTGCTCACTGCCCAAATGCTTACAATTTTTTCCAAAAATTCTCTTTTTCAGTTACATAACGGATGTTCTAAAATATACCCAGGAACTTAAAGTAAAAATTGGCAAACTTCAAGCTGTAAGTATGTTGTTTTCTTTGCATAAGATGGATCAAAACTCATCACCAAAAATATATATGATATTAAAACAAATAATGATTAAATAAAGCTAAATAAACAGGATTTTGTTAATTTTGACTATAATTCTAATGTAATTATTTTATTAACTCTTTTTTTTTACATGTTATTGAATACAAAATATTTTCAGTTAAAAAGAATCAGTTTTCATTTAAACCAAAATTACTGTTTTATCGGAATGCAGCTCTGTTCGAAGTTCTTTAAGTTTAAAGTGCTTTCACCGTTAGCCTAACAATATAGCTTTTTACTTAAAAAAAACAAAAATTAAATATGATTTCAATTCGTACATCTTTAGGCTTGGTCCAAAATGAATTCATTGTACAAGTTTAAGAAAAAGATTTGACATAAATTGAAGTACCATGAGATTTTTCTGAACTGTAGCAAATCTTTGTTTTCCAGTTTACGTCACATTCACATAGCTTGTCTTTCAATCTTGGATTTTTTAACTGCATTTTTGACAGGACAGAATTTTTATTCCTTTTTGAGTTTTCCTCTAAATTATTACTCCATTCACTATTACTCCATTCAATTTGTAAGAAACATTATTTTTTTCAGGAAAAGTTTAATATAACTGGAATCTTCCATGTCCAAAGAATCTTACAATCAGTTTGGTATCAATGAACGTTTCATTGTCGTCCATTTAACAAAAAGAGAAAACATTTGGTCATGTTGAAAGAAATTTTATTGGAAAAACAATTTTTGGTTAAGCTAAATTTATTAGACAAAAAGTTTCGAGTAAAATTTTATTTTTTAAATAAAAAAAAATCCTCCATTTTTTTTCACTTTTTAAATTAAGACGATTTTTACACAAAAACAGCTGGTCTCTAGCAATGAAGAAATATATAATAAGTTCATATTTCTTGAAATATCGTCTTATATAATAACAATGAACAGAAGATGAAGAGCAACGACAATTAAAATCACTTAAACGAGTTCTTTTCTTAGTTGATGTCCATATTTAGATTAGTCACTTTTTCTATTCAGACTCAATCAAAATAAGAATTGAATTTATCGCTCTTAGTTAAAATAAAAATATAAATGATAGCAAGAATATATAAATAAAAACAAAAGTTTTATGACCTTCAAACTATTTCCTCTATTAAACTTATAGTATAAATTTTCTAAAATCCTTACACTAAATGTTAAAATGATGTTAAAATTATATATCTTTTGATGGAAAAAATTTAAAGAATTACTATCAAATACAAGAGAGATATAGCAAAAGGATTAATGCTAAAAAAGGAATAAAAATTCATGCATTATTTCAATATTGCTACCTTCTAAAATTACGGTATGACATTTTTTCTCATTAGATTTCATGTTTAAAAATTTTAACTTGTTTGAATAAGATGCATTTGAAATAGAATTAACTTAACTGCTAAGAAGAATGTTTTCGATATTTTATATAGTTTATATACAAAAATTTTCTTTGAAAATTTAATTATAATTAAAACAATTGTTTTTAATTAATTAAAAACAATTATTTTAAACATAATAGCCCAAAAATTGAAGAGAAAATAGATTAATTAAAAAACTGTACTCCTTCTAAATGTACTAAAATGAAAATAGTTAAAACTATAACCAAATTACTTCGGAAATGAAACTTGAATTTATGACACGAAAGTCGTCTAAGATTTTGTCTTCAATATGAATCAAACTTCGAGTTATTTTATGATCTAACTGTTTTCTAGAAAAATTATTCTTGCTTTCAGTAAAACTGATTATCTTAAATTTTATAATAACTAACTTTATTATGTATCAAAAACGTTACATTATATGTTTAATATTACGGCATGAACATGAAATAAAAAATATTCTGCACAAAGTAAAAAATTTTAATATTTCATCAAGAATTAATAACTTATTCGCAGTCAACATGATTATATTGTGGTAAATTCATATAATCAGAATATTGTGCCTACGAAATTGATTAAATGTATGTTAAATTTTAGTAGTGAAAAGTAACAGTTTAAAATCAGTTTAGTCCATGATTTCGTCTCACACACGTCAAAGTGAGCTTCAACTAAACCATACATTTAATTACAATGGAAGTGGTTTTAATGAAAATCCATCTTCTACTCAACGACGCGTAATATTAACACTGAATCACGTGGCATAATATACTTCATGCTCTATTTACGTAAATATTAATTTAAAGACAAAAGGTTTTAATCATATTCTTATGTGTAATAAAAGATACATATCTTAAACATTTACTTCACTTCATATAAATAATTTTGAATAAAGAGTACATCTAAAATAATTAAACTTATAAAAATCATATAATATTTTGTATAATATATAATAACACATTTACATTTTATTCTAATTAATTTTTAAAAATATTTCATATTTTTAAGAAGTTGTCAACAAAATATATATTATATTTACATACTTCGTTATATTTTGTTTTTACTAATTTTAAGTTTTTTTTTTCTATTTACAGATATTTTTAGATCTTCAATCTGATTAAGCAAAAATAATGTGGCTTTGAAGACAGAATTTAATATAAACTTTTTTAAATTGCTTCTTTATTTTTCAAGAAAGAGTGAAAAGCTTGGACTAATATTATTTATGTGTTTATATCAATATGAAGTTAAATGTAATTTAAAACAGGAAAGAAAAAATTTATAATTATTGGCCCTTCATACACTTAGATGACTCCTGTTATTTTTCAAGACGTTTTTATTCAAATTCTAATTAAAATGTATTAGGGACAGATTATTTTTTATTTAAATTTACAGTAATTATACAAAATAATAAGAAAATATATTGTTGTATTGGAACAAACTTGAATGATTTAGTTTTCTTTATTCTTAATCTTAGTTCAATAATTTATTATTTATCCTAACTGTACATAAAACATCGATCAAGTTTGCTACAAAAGTGGCCGCAGTGGTTTGATCGGTTAGGGCTTTCGTTCTTGTTATCGGAAGGCAGTGAGTTCAAAACTTGACCTAACCGAAGATAAATCGTATTAACTAGTGGCGAGTGACGCGTGCAAAGTATATTGAAGTCGCAATGTCTTCCATGTGAAATGACACCTCTAGTAGTTGTAGGCTAAGCGTGGGTGTTACAGCTTCTGAATTACGAATATCTACTCACTTTTGGAGCTAGGAAAACACATTTATTGGGTGCCTCACTTTATAAGGTACCATCATTTCCGTCTTTTGTAGTCTTAAAAAGGTGGAAATCCTAATAGCTGGCTGCTGTATAAAATGTTGACTAACAGCTTATGTAATAGACATTACTGATGCTTAAGAAAGTGTGTTTTCACGTAAATAAAAATTGTAGAAGTAGGTGCTTAATAATTAAAACAGATTATATTAAATGATAATTTATTTTCTTATTTAAATTCTGCTAAATTTTCTCTTCATCTGCATTTAACAATGAAATTATCTCAACGTCCAATTTCATCTAAAAATGAACTTTATCTTTGTGTGAGCATACTAAATTTCATTTCTTTCATGATATTTAAATGTTTATTTTAGCGTAAAAAATCAGTGAACTAAGAGTAAACTCAGAGTTACACTTGATTTATGTAATAAAAATTTCCTGCACTCAGTGATTGGCAAGTTAAAGTTTCAAATATAAAAAAATTATAAATTTATAATTTTTTTTATATTGGAAACTTTAACTCCCTATTTAAAAACTTTGAAACCCTAAAAATATTAATACATATTTAAAATAAATTATTTTCTGTACCGTAATATATTAAGTAAATTTAAAGCGCAGTTTCTCCTTAGTATTTTAAATTTTAATAAAAATATAGAAAGATTAATGGAAATGAAAAAAAAATTCTTAAAAATTTCTAAGTTATCAGCTTAAATTTTTCATGGATTCTTTTCTTTACGACTTTAAAATTGGAGATAAAAATTGAATAATTGCCTAAAAATGAAAAATGAAAATATTTTTATGGTCAACCGTCTGTGGTCAGGTAGCTCGTTAGTATCTACACAAATAGGGAAGTCTTTTCATAAAGCAGACAGGAGAATTTCTGGTCTACTAGAATTTGAATTTCTTATAGCTTCAACAGGGAAGAAATTTAAAAAAATAATTCTCAAATTACCAATTACAAGAGGGCATTTGTTATCCATAATTTTCTGTGCTTCAAAATTTTTCAAATTACCTTGAGTTATTTACTACAGAATAAGAAAGTAGAATATTTCTCTGTATTTCAAAAATTTATGTAAGAAATTAATATAATATATATGGTGTCGACACACACACATATTTCAATTAACTCATTAGTTTTAAGCAAATATGTTCTCAAAACCTGTATATTTTTTAAAAATCATTAATATTGCGATTTGGAGTGTTAATGAAGAATTTTGCGTTATTTATAAATTTTCATTTTTAACAAGAATAATATTCGATGATGTTATAAATTTTAAAACTATTTTAAATTCTTTGCTTGATTCTCGAATCTATATATTTTAGGAAAAAAAATATTTTTGAGAAAAACGAATGAAATTTTATATTTGAAAATAAAATAACTGTTGATGAGACAATATGTTTTTAGTCCCATCAATAGAATTATTATTTTTTAATAATATAAAATTTTCAATTGTTTAATTTCTTAACCTGTTTCATTAAAAATAATAATTACCACAAGTACATCAGGCTGTAAATAATAAAAAGGAAAATATAGTTTAAAAAGAATTATTTTTAGGTGAGTAAAATTTGGCGAACTTGGTTTGTTTACGCTTTTCTCATCCCACTGAGAATTTTAATCGCTTCATTTCAAACTGTCAAAAAAATAAACCCCTAGGAATGTTAGGGAAAGCAGAAATGACCTTTGACTCCTATGTTCTCCGGCTGAGTGACCCATAGGGGTTAACAGTTTCACCTGCGTCAGCAAGAGATAAGTTTAGATCTCCAATCCTCGCCAGCTAGTTTATGTTTACACACAAAATTTGAAAAATTATGTTTAAACATCATAAATTATTATCTAATTTACTAATTTCCCCTGATTTAGAAAATCGTATAAAATTCGATGTTCTATAAACTATGCCATCAACTATTTAATAAGTAGTGATATATGATTATGAAATAGGAGACTAATTCGCTTCTATTTATCAACTCTTATTTTCTTTTTCCATAAATAATCATTTTATTATTTATCTTAAGCATTTTCGTTTTAAAGCCGTAAATAGAGCACACTAAGAATGACTGGATTATCCATAAATATTTGAAGCAGATGAAAAATTAATGTATTTTTTCCAAACGAAAAAGAATGTGAGGTCTGAAAAATAAGCATGAACTTGCTTTATTTTTACACTGAAATTGGAAGTCTTATGTAAATATTTTTATGCAAGAATTTATAAAAAAATATATTATTTAGGTTAACATGATTTAGATATGCTTTACTGAAGTTATTTACAGTAATTGACAAACATTCTGAAAGATATCTGTATCCACGTTCTCCAAAAATAGATTGTTTTCAATTATACTCGTGTAGAAAAACAAAATTTTGAGCTTTTTCAGTAGCTTTATTTATGAGTGCCAGTTCATATAATAAATAACTGCATTGCTATATATGAATACTTACAATAATATTTGAAATGAAAAAAGTAAAAATTAGTTGTTTTTCACGAACAATCAATCAATGGTATTTCCTGAAATTTACTTAACTCGAAAATTAAAAGTTTCGTTACAAATTTAAATAAAGGAAAAGTTCATTTAGAATAATTTAATTAATTACTCAGGAACATTCTAAATGGAAGACTGATTAAATTGATTTTAAATGAAAAATTATTTCAAGAAATTAAAAAGTAAACTGACGACTTTTAATTCAGTGCAAATGCACAGAATGAAATTGTTCTATATTGTTTTAAAAGTGTAAAAATATGGATGTGTTTAGGAAATTTTTAAAATATTTGCTCTAACGCAAATTTTTATTTGAATTATTAAGCTGAATTTATTAATATTTATGACAGTAAAAATTATGCTCTGGGAAACTCAAAAATCGCTTACAATAGCAATTACGAAATGGCATTGCTCGTAAATTAAGATCTATATGTATTTTAATTTTTAAAAATATCTTTTGGTTACATTTTAGTTAATAAAAAGAAATAATATATTTTTATTTCTTAATCTTTTAGAAATATTTAACTGTCAAAAACGAATTTGATTAAATGTATGAAGATGCTATATTTATTGAATCTTATAATAGCTAAAGAATTTTTGAACTTAAACTTCTGTTTTTCTTAAAATGGAAAAAATTCGAAAATTTTTCTATATAATCTTTTATAATTATTTTTAAGTTATATTTATTGATTTATAGTAGACTTGAATGACTATCACAAGATTTTGTTAGGAAACTTGTTTTGTTTTAAATTTTATCTGTTTTGTTTTGTTTTAATATTAAGTCATTAAACGTATATTGTTTTTGTTCTTTTACTTTTAAGTTACAAAATATATCATCTCATTAGAACAACAGGATCTACAAAATATCTCACAAAGTGTTGAACAATAACCATTAAATATATTGATTATCCGTTAAATCAACTTAAATAACTGTCTATAATTTTTCTTTGCCACTTTTGAAATAAATACTGGCCAAATTCTATGTCATGTTTCCTTTTATACATGGTGGGAGACACCCCACAATTTAAACATAAATATCCTTTTTGATAGTAATATTAGTAGTCTAAAAGAGCGCGAAGTAACCATAATGCAGTTTTATTCAAGCCATCCTTAGCTAATATAATACATGATGACATTTCAAAACAAATTAATCATTGGTAAGTAATAAATATAATGAATGTAAATTTAAATACATTTCTAAGCTAAAATTTATAATTATTGTCATAGTAATAATTAGCGGAGTCAATAGATTTATAAAATAGGAGTAAATGTTATTTTAATCTGTGGATGAAATTGTTTATCAATAAATGTTTTCTCTATTATTGATTTTTTTTTTAAAGATATTTTGAAATTTTTATTTTTCGCATATTTTGAAAAGAGAGCCAATGTTTGCCTTTCGAATCTATCCTTAAATGAAATTTGAAAACAATTAAATTTGACATTATTTGAGCATGCACATTTTTTAAAGATAAGTTTAAATAGTTATGCTTGTACTTTCATAATGTTAGAGAGGTAAAAGTATGGTTTTAAACATTCCTTACAAACAACCAGAAATTCAAATATTCCGAGAATTTTCAGAATGGGGAAGAAATCATCAAAGCTGAAAAATGAATTTAGAAGTTATTTTCTCTCAGATTTCAAAATGACTATTATCACAAAAATATTCAGTGATATTTCAAATAAACTAATATGAACTAATATTCTGTTATCGGATTCAACACTGATTTTTCAAATTTCTTAATTTTTCTTAGGTTACTTTAGATCCTATATCTAAATTATTTGTCTCAAGTTTTACTAATTGAGATAAGATACTAGTTGATATAGGAAAATGTTTTTAAACAAAATAATAAATAAAATTAAAATTTTATGTTTTTAGAGTTTGCTTGAAAAATTTGTTTAAATTTAGAGTATAATGCTTTTTAAGTTTCTATAAAATTTACAAATTTAAACAATATTTATATATTTAAACAATAAAGAAAAACATCAGTAATGATTAAAATTATAGTTAAAATCATCCTATTTTTTAGTTTCAATTCATTTCATTTTTTTCAAGCACTCACTATCAATTTAATTATCTTTGAAAATTTCCTTATAAATATTGCGAATGTAATTATAAATTTTCTAAGTATCAAATTACTTATAACGCTTTATTCTCTTCGATATTCATTATGTTTTAAAAATATAAAACTGAAAGCAACAATTAAAGAAAAAAAATGGCAACGAAAATCTCAAGTTGCTCACTTATTTTCTCACGTGATTAAAAAAATCCACCTTTAGCATATCCTATTACTTTCAATTTTCGGAGAAACTTACCATTACTCAAAAGCATATTATCGGTTAAAACTTAATTGAATCATTTTGAAATTTTGAAATTCATAATTTTAAGTAACTATAATTTTGTGGGTGCATTTCCAATTAGAAATCCTTGTTCTAGATGAATATTTGAGCTTCTCCTCAATTTTTCCTCAGCAAAACTTATCACTAATTGATTTCATTTTTATATCAGTATAATCTCTTTCTCTCTCTACGTAAACTTAGTAATATAATATTCAAAATAATTAAAACAAAATTACTTGAAACTGCATGATTAAAATATGAAACTTTTCCCATAAATTGTGAAGAATATTTTGTTCCTATGAAGCAAAGATATTTATTTGAACAATTATTTGTTGGCCTCTTGAACACTTTTAAATCAATTCGAAGAATTGATATAATATTAAATTACGTATACTGGATATTCATATATGGATAATATATATGTACCATGTATTTGAAGATATAATTCCAGTGAAAGTATATGGCAAATGACTATTGGTAATCATATATTTCTAATTGTTCATAAAACCAGTGTATCATTTTAATCTTACAATTAAGTTCTGTACAAACATGAACTAAAAGAGTTTTTTAAATTTAAAAAAATACATTTTTAAAGAAAATATTGCATAGAAATACAAAACATACTGCATGTTTTAGTAACTCTACAATAGCACCTGTTTACCAGTAACAAAGTAACCAAATTAACTTTCATTTAAATTTATGATAATTAGTTTTAACAATATATTTTAAAATAAAACATGTTCTGGTTTAAACAATAGACTTTAATAAAATTTATAATCCACAAACATCTGAAATTTTAAATTCAATTTGCTAATTTTCCTTTAGAACACGCAATAAAAAAATACTATGATATAACATGCGCGAAAAAGTTAACTTTACACTTTCTTAAAGATTGACGAAACTTTGTTTTCGATTTTTTAAAGTTTTTGCGCTTCTAATTTTGGTTACTTTCATCCACGATTTCATGAGTCCTCCAAAGAATTTTGGAGATTGCTCTTCATAAATCCAACATATCCCTATGGAAACATTTAAATTGTGAACAGATAATAAATTCGATATTCACTCTATTCTTTCCTCTTTTATTCACTGAGCAATTGGAAGAAGATTCGGATTTTTCTCTCGAATCGATGAAAAATAGGACTCTTCAAACAGCAAAACGTTGGCGAAACTCTTCTATAATCGTTGGCGATTAAGGGCTGTGATTCCTCTGGTGGCAACCCTGTCACGGCGCATTCTTGTCGTTTAGGAGATTTTGTGAGGAGTAGTTCGGATTGCAACCGAGGTGATAAGACGCGAAGGACGGATTCACACTTACTATTCCAAGCATATTCGCCGCTCTGCAAATAAGCAATGTGGGAGCGCGCTTTGTTTATTTTGGTGTTTCGCCGTTTCTTTGAGGGAATTTTGGAAAATAGAAGCGCGCTAAAGTAGAAATATTTTTGTTTTTCTATGGACACTGATTTTTTAGTGATAAATTATAATTGATCCCTCACATAAGGGGACATTTAAGAAATAAATTTATTTTCCGTAAGGAGGTTTTATCCAATGGGACATAATTAAGGAAGAAGTTTTATTTATTGTTAATTTTTAAAACATTCATACAACTGTTAATTAAAAGCGTTCCTGTTACATTAAAAGGAACCCTTCAATTAAATAATTGCTGTTCATTTGAGTATGAATGCAATCCGTAGAATTAAAAAAGACTGCGATAATGGGAAATTATAGCCTTTTTTAAAAGGAATTCCTAAGATAGTAAGATTACTACGATGGAGATATAATTTACTATAAGAACTTTAATCTTATTACGTGCTGAATAATTCAAGACATTCGAGTGAAAATATATTTTATTACCTTCTACCTAACATTTCAAGGATTTTTCTAGTTTTGAAAAATTCGAACAAGTGTTTTTGGAAGAATGCATCACGAAGCTGGACACATATCGGGCCTAGCTCATTATTCCATTCCCAAAGTAACCGCACTGAGAACGTGGCATCCTCATGTGTATGCAAATCCACCGAAGCAGCCGACGCCGCACTTTATAACTAACATTTTGGGCATTCGAGATCCTCCCATGCAACACACTCAAGTCCCATTGCCATCATCATTCCAACAGGTGAATGGCAGCAGTTACAACCAACATTTCCATAACAGCAGTAGCAACAGCAGCAGTTGCAGCAGCTACAGCCCATCGATGGCCTCTGCCAGCGAGGAGCCAGCTGAAGCCAATAAGACGGTAATTGAACAACCTCTGAACTTATCGTGTCCAGAAAAAGTGAGGGCTCCCTCACCGGGTAAGCTCACCCCTTTCAGGACCGTCCCACGGCAAGAGAAGACGGCTCCACTCAGGGTTTCCCCTAAAATCTTACCACCTGTCATTCATACTAACTTCTCGCCGCCAACAAGGCCCCCTGGCTTGGTCATTCCCAGCCCTGTTATTTCTTCAAACGGATCTAACGAAGAGACTAATCTGACGATTGTCGGAACTAAGGGGACAAATGAAGGAACGCCGATGAAAAGTAAGTACTTTTTAAATACTTTGGTTATAATCACATATTTTCCAGTGTAAAAACACAGCCAAAATGCTATTCATATTAATACTTTTTAATTTGAAAGAAAACAATAATTATAATATTTTTTTAAAATGCTATTTTATAATTTCAGCGACTTAAGAAAATTTTAGCACAATAGTAATTTAATGATTTTTAATTGTCACAGGGTAATTCAACCAGAGATTTTAACATTATAATGTATTCTAAGCATTATAACATTATGATCAAAACTGATTCTATATACTCCAACTATTTGATCAAAAAAGTGTTAATATCAATTGAGCAATTTTATTTTAAAGTGATAGGCAAATTAAAATCAAATAGAGTATGATAATTGAAGTTATGAACATCTAAAAAGGAAAAAATTAAGAATGCTTAAAAATACTTAAAATATCAAAAATAAAGCATAGAGAGAATCTAAATAAAGTTTGAAGTATAATAAGGAAAAATAAATTTGAAATATAATAAGAATATAAGCAACATGATTAAGTAAAGCTTAAAGAATCATTTGAGAAAATAATTAAAACTTCAACGGATGAATTTTTGAGTAAATATTCTATAAAACAATAAAAACTTTTTACTATTTAATGAAGCTTTTATTTTAGTTTGCATAAATATGGTAATTTTTACAAGGACTTCGATATTTAAAGATTTTGTAAATTTGTCCATATACGATTCTTTGTAGAGTTTCATGAAAAATTTTAAAATTAATTAATATTAAAATTAATTAATGTCTAGAATTAAGAAACCTTATAAAAATATGAATTAAGACAAGTGAGATTTTATAAAAAGGATTATTTTTTATTTTATAAAAAGTTAATTAAATTATTTTAAAAAGATACATGGGGAAGAATATAAAATTTTCAAAGAATTCTTAAAATATTCATAGAATAACTGCTCTACTTAAAATGTATAATTCTCACACAATTACGCATAAAAAATATATTTTGAACTTAATTTATGATCCCCTAACTTATTTAGAATCTGTTCTTAATAAATATCAATTGTTTCTCGAAAAATAAATTTAAAACAATTATGTTTTTATATATTTTATAAAAAAATAAAATAAACCATTTTTGATAAAATATAAGTGTTACAATATTTCTTAGTTGTTGACAAGCAATTATAGAAAAGCCTTATTTTAATGCACCCTTTATCTCCTGTTACAAATGAAATATCTCATTAATTCAGAGTTTAATTTCCTATAAATTCTGACATGCAAATTAAATTAATTGTTATAATGAATTCAACGTGAATGCACGCTTTGTGCTCATTAAAAATATTAATGATTGTGTTTTCGTTTTAGGCATCTGATATCCTAGTAAGAACATTTAACAGAAAATTAATTTTTTCATCGGATGCAAAGAGTGAAGTTAAGAGATCGCAAAGCTTAAATGTTCTTAGCTCTTGTTCGTGTGTAGTGAAGTAGTAACATATATCCAGTGTTCACTTTAAACGGCTTTCAGATGATAAGTTGATAGTTATTTAACCAAGGCGATGCTTTTAACTTCGCGAGCTTGTTACGCCTATCTTCGCTTACTTGTCATCCTAGCTTTTCTTTTTAAATGGCTCTTTATTGCGGAAGGAATGATCTTTGTCAAGCGGGATAAAAACGTTGGAAAAAAGTGTCTCTCATTTCTCTCCCTTTTGGTCGACTTTTGGATCACACATTAATACGGAAGCTAAGAGATTGCTCGCAGCTGTCTAAATGGGCTTTACAAAAGCGGCTGTCAATGAGCTCTTGAAGAGTAACACATACCCAATGTTCACTTTAAATGGCTTTTACATGATAAGAGATAATTATTTAATCATGGTAATGTTTTTCACTTTGAGTGCTTGTTATGGTAGTCTCTGCATAATAGATTTTCTTCTTAAAGGACTCTTTATTGAGAGAAGAATAATCTTTACACAAGTTTATAATAGTTGGAAAAGAAGTATCTCTCAATTTTCTTCATTTTAATGTGCCTTATAAAAATATGGAATATGAAAACTAATGCGCAGAAATGCTCTGAACGATTTAGTAACAAAAATATTAGAGACCTAACAAATTTTCAGAATTGTAATCAAATTACTATGAAAAGGAAATTTATTATATTTTAACACAAAGAAAGGCTATAATTACACTTGAATGATTTCCATAAATTACACTAAATATTTTAAATTCCTTTTATGTGTTTGCTTTATAATTTAAATCACAATTTATTTTAGAATTATCTAAAATAATTAGAAATTAGAGCAGGTGTGCTTATTTTGTAAGATTAAAGTTAATATTATTTCCTAAAAAATAAATATTCAATCTTGAGGATATGATTCGAAAGTTGTGAGATTCGCAGTAAAATATTAGTGCAGCTTGCTTATAAGGTTATAAAAATTTAACGTAATATATAATAAACTATTTCTTTTTGCTTGATGTGAAGAAAATTTTAAAAAATTGATCATCTCAAAAAAAATAGTGATAAAGTCTCTTGAATAAGTGGTATGACTTGATTTTTAAGGAATACATTCCTTTATTCAATTTGTGAGTCAAAGATTGGATTAGTATAATGGGAAAATTGCCACGACAGTTTAAGTATTTAAAACTTCGTTTTAGTTGTCTTTACTTATTGTTCTTAATTTCTTTTACAATTTCTTCTTTATCACCAATATATTTTATATTAAAAATGTTGCAGGAAAAAACTGTAGAATGTAATAACGATGTGAGCAAAATATATTTTCGGGGTTATAGAATGAGATTTTATGGCTGGATGAATAATATTTTATAAAACATTTCTAACGTTGTTGTTCGCGAAATAAAAGAATATTCACAAATATTAATCGCAATAAATAATCGAGTTTCATAGTTTTAATTGAATTAGAACATTTAAGTTCTGAAATGTTTATACTGCATTAAAAACGAAAAATTCTTGGTTTAAAATAGATTTTATTTTAAACCAAGAATTAAAAAAAAAATTCAAACTGGGTTACTTTTTTTTAAACAAATTCGTTTATTTAAAAGCATGTCATGGTGTGAATGATAGTGCTAACATTTGGTCGAAATCTGTCTTTATTACATAATTGAAAATAATAAGAGACTGATTAAGAGAATTCATTTCAAATAATTATCCTTTTGTTTGGCATAAAGCCAGCTTTGATGGATGTTTCATATCTCTGTTTTATTTTTATAGACTTTTTTTTACGGAAAGAAACTCCTTTACTAAAAGCATATTCATTTACAACATTTTAACATAACTTTATAGTTATGTCCATCCCAGTAGATTTGTCGGAAAATTTAGTTTAAAAGCAGACTAGTATAAAGGTTATTCAACTGAGTCTATATATTAAAAAGAATCTTTAGTAAATAATTTATTAGACATAATGAGCCATATTTTTTATTAATTATTTTTGTTAAGGTAAAACCACAGAATTTTCAATGCTTTAAAAAGAAAGTTAAAAACAGTTTTTGTTTTTGGATTGAAGTTCTCAAACTTGATACGTAATGAACCTTGTCGTTACTTTCATTTGATGAAATATCATCTAGAAATTTTTGCTTCACATTTAATATTTTATTTAAATAATACCATTCTGGATTTTTTGTATTATTTCAAATTTCACTTTAATAAAATTTATCATTTAAAAATATAATCAAAGATAACAATTTTCTTTAAAAGTTTTATGCTTCAGGATTTGGCGAAATTCAAGATTTTTCAAGAAATTCTGCCTTAATTCAGTCAATAAAAGAAGTGACTTTTCAAGAACGTGAAGTTAATAATATCTTATGTTAATAAAAAATAAATATTAAATAGAGTAAATAATAATTTGTTTTTTTTCTTGTTTATTCGAAATGCAAATTTAATCAATTTTAAAAAACTTCGTAGCAATTTTTACCATTCCAAGTTTATCTGCCAATACTTGTTTGATTGATCATCGAGAAGAGACTGGTTCGTTAACACTCAAAGAACATTAATTATCTAATCGTGATTTGGGCGAAAGTTATTTAACAATAACTGAGATTTTAGTTTTCTTGTTTTTATTTACTCTATCTAGTCTTATCCTTTAGCAAGAAATTACTTTTATCAGCTAAAAGTGTGCGAATAGTTTGACTCCATATTTAGCGGGTGCCAAATATAATTACTTTAGTTTTTTTAAACAAAATAACTTCATTAAACTTGAGTGAATTAATGAATTCCAATTTCGGTAAAGTTATGTATTTTTTATGCAAAAGGGAGCTTGAGATTTACTACCTATATTACTATTGATAAATGTAATGTATAAAGCAGATAATAAAAGCATTTTTTTCACTGAATTTTTTTTTATTTTAATTAACTAATTCTCTTAATTTTGGCTGTGAATAACATTGGAAAATATTTTTTCGTTAAGTGGTGTTTGTGTATGTAGTGATTATGAATATTACAATCTAGTTCAAATTATTTAAAAATACGATGTATTGTATATCATTAAATTTAAACAAATAACTTTCAGTTTTAGACATCAGTAATTGAGACATTGACATATTCGTTATAAATAGGAAATACATTTTTAAAACTACATTTATATATTTAATTTTAGGCAGCACTCGCAAGTATACCTATTCGTAGCATGAGTTTGAATGTATCAATACATTCGATGTATGAAAGATATGAGTTTTGAATGTTGTACTTATTTTGTTCCTTATTATACTGTTATTAAGACAGCTTTCATGAAATATTTAGATAGAGTATTCAATCTGCTTACATACAAATTTTTTGTTATTACAACGAATAATATTTATACAGAATTATACAGAAGTTTGTTCATATTCACATATTTTAACAGTTATAGTCAAATATAATAAAAATATACTTTTATAATATTTTTCATTAACTGTTAAATATTTAAGTGCCATTAAATTTTGTTTGTTTTAACATGTGTATAGTTTATTAATGTATATAAATAATATAATCCTTACTTAAATTTCTAATTAAGTATTTAAGAAAGTAACGTAGCAAGTTAGCAACAACACACAGCTCCAATTTAGGACTATTATTAAGTGCGTTATTCTAGAAATTAAATGTCTTGCTATAAGATTCAAACTTGTGAGCAGCTATACTGTGAATTTTCATGGTTGCTACACTTTGAATGCACTCAATGAACATGTTAATTTAGGGAAGTATATATAATATATATTTTATATAAATTAGCTTGCAATAATTTATAATTTAAGCCTCGTTTTAGTAACAATTTTAAAGTAATAAATTTTATTAAGTAGTTCTAATTTCGAATATTTATTGAGTTACGCCAACTCTTTCAAGTTTTGTTTATAAACAAAATAAAATCAAGATAATTTAAAAAGTTTTCTTATTTTTTTAAAATTTTTATTTTATGTATATGATAGCAAATAGATTATTCTTAAAATCACAAGCTAACTTGTGTGTTTATTTTATTGATCATTATGTTATTTTGATTTTCGTCTTTAATTATTTCTAAAATAAATTATATTACACGCTAATATTTATTTGTGCTAATGCTTCTTTAATTTAATGTGTGGTAAATATTTCTTTATGTAATACAACTGATTACATTACAGGAAGAACTATTTATTGAATGATATTCAACTTTTCTTTTTGGAACGTAATTAGTTAATTCAACACAGTTTTTCAGTAAAATTATTATTCGTCTGTTGTCACTCAAACTGATGCATTAGATTTTCCTCAAAAATATTAATCATTGGCTTAGAAATGTATTCAAAGTTTTTAAATATTAACCTAGTTTTATTAGAATTATATTTAGACAATCTTAATTACTTCTTCATCAATAATTTAGCTGTTGTTGCAAAACCTTTTTTCAATAATAAAGTGTTGTAAGAAAGGAATTAATAGAAATATAACTTAAAAGTAAGTGTCAAAAGCATAAAGCTAAAATATGTTTGAAAGCTATCCTAACAAACCATTGTTACAATTTTCTTACTTTACAGTGCAGAAGTTAATGTACCGAGGAATTTAAGAGAATTATTTAAAAAATGGTTGAATTTAATTCTGATATGTTGTGAATTTTTATTACAAAGAAAACAAAATAACAAGAAGGAGTAAATGTTTGTAGTTTTTTGATAACCTATTTTATTTCTTCCACAGTTTACTACGGAAATCAATATAATGTTAAGGATGTTTTATTTAAATAAATTACTGCAGTGTTATCATGTCTTTGATGTTGTCATCAGATCTGTTCGCAAAAGAAGTTCTAGTATTCAATCTCATCCACCGTTAAATAACGGAAGATGAAATGCGCGTTTCCGTTTCTGCATGTGTAGCTCTTTATCATGGGTGCTTTGGAGATTTCTCCTTTTCGACGGATAAATACTGCTTGTTATCAATGCAATGTTCTGGTGCTTAAGCGGTTGATGTTGAAAAGACTAACAATCGCCTTTTAGGTTGTTCACTACATGGTAACAATTAATTTATGGTGACACATTTATTAACTATTGTATTTTGATTATCCAAATTACATTAATTATACCTTAATTAATGTCGTTCAAAGGTAGTTTAATTTTAAAAAATATTTTTGAATTACATTTTATTCTAATGCTTTAAAAATATCTACATTGGGCCCCTGAATGATGAGCTACTATAAAACGTAACGAAAAAATTGTAACTATTACTTATAGAGTGCTGTAAACAGGAGTTATTAGTTGTAGCAGTGCATTTCCGCTGGTCACATTGATCATCCATCCTCTAAAGGGAACAATTTTTATGTAAAATATTATATTTGGAAGATGATCATTTACTCGCATTTATGTTCATTTAATTTAATTAAAACGAGTATTTATAATTGAATTACTAAAATGCATCATGATATTTTTAATACAAGATTTTAAGAAAAAACAATATATATTATAGGCGATATAATATTATTATTATATTTATGTTGAGTTTGCCAAGTAACTTTATAAAGGAAGAATGCGATATACTTGGATTGTGAGAAATAGTTAGATAGTGATTATTTTCTAGGATCTTAGCAAATTATAAGCGTTTATCGTGCTTTCTGCTGCTGACATAAATGAAGAACACATGGTTTTAAAATTAGGGCAGGAATAAATCAAACATGTTTGTGATGTGATAACTTATTAAGCCCAGTCATCAATGTAGAAGTAGTACTAGTTTATTCTGTTGTTTCAAATGGAAAAAAGTTTACCAAATTTACAAAATGTCTTAAGGAAATAGAACAGTGCCGAACTTTTCAGAACTTTTGATGGTACATCTTACTAGGAAATCAAAACTGAAAAATTCAAATGAGTTGATAATAATTAGTGTATACCAAACACATGTCAACATCACCAGTATTAAAGTGAAAATATTTGAGGAATTCATTACTGTAACGTATTTTACCAATATAACACGAAGAATGATGTACATTTAAAAATTTCAGATAGACCGTCATCAAACGTATATGAATTCTGAAATGTTTTAGACGCATTTTAATTGTATTTGTAAAGATGTATGCCAATTTTTATCAGATGCATATCTCAGGTTTGTTGTTCTTTAACTCCAAATGATCCCACGAACATAGCATTTTATGTGATATCAATACCATAAAACTTCTCATTAAATATTTCTTTAAAACCATAACTATTTAAGATCAATATTTGGTTGCAGATTTTATTAATCTTTTTTTTCAAAACTAAATTAATTTTAAAAATATAATTATTTGGTACAGTTCAAAAATAATTATTTGCATGTAAACTATTTTATTTTTTATAGAAGAATTTTATTTTTCTAAATGAATCACATTTTGTTAAATGGTGGTATTTCCTGTTTGAAATCTATAATTTTTTTTTCATCACCTTCAATTCATTTCTAAGAAGAATTACTAAAATATGATTAATCTCTGAAATTTCCTAAAGAAAACAAATAACATACAAGAAACATCATTTTCCTCTTTATTCTAATCGTACAGTAAATTTATTTTGATCTTGATAATGAGGATCCAAATGAAATAAAATAAGCTTACAAAAAAAACTTGATTGCAATGGTAAAGCTGCTTTTGATTTAATATGCACTTAGGTGAAAAATAATTTTTTTTCTCCTAGAAAAGTCTTACGTCATATAACTGATAGTGGCGTTCAGACACTTTTATTTTTTGTATCTGATTTCTATATCGTATATGTGAAGCATTTAGTGAAGTTAAAAAGGAAATGATCTTTAATATTGAACAATGAAAAGAAACACAGAAAAAAAAAAATAAAAACAACTATCTGCATACTTTTAAATTCTGTTTTCTAAGTTTTTATTGTGATTCCATTTGTTATAAATATCAGTAAAAACTTAGGAAATTGCATCAGAATCTTAAGGCAATAATATCTTAAATATCTCTTATAAATGAGAAAAAAATTGTTTTTGAGCTGTATTTACTTTATTATAATACATTGTAGGTATGATATGAATGAAATAAAGGATATCTATTTTCATGATGTTAGTTTGGGGGAAAAGAAATCTATTATTTTTACATGCAATTCAAGGCTTTATTTACATGTTTTTGATTAGCTTCGTGCCAATAATTTTAAACTATTTTGTGGCTGATCTTTATCTTTTGGAGTGCTAACTGTTCAACTTCTGACATTGTGGTTTTATCGATATTTTCGAGGATGAGCCTACATGTGCGAAGTGTATTTTTAACATCAAATATACCTGAAAAGAATCCGGGAAACCAAAAGGGCACGCAATTGACTGTTACAGTATCCGGAGCATACACATCATTCTTAATTTTCAACTGCTTCACTTGAACTGTGAATATACTGTGTTTTCCCTTTATTGATTTCCATTTTTAACACCCCTTACCTTATAATTGAATGGACCAAATAAAAAACAGCTAACTATTTTTTAACAGTGAAATGTGATTTTTCCAACAAGCTTAAATCTAAAATTGTATGTTCGATACTTAACAAGATATCGAATACTAATCATCGACCAAAAAAGTAATAGATTTTTTTCCCGCAAACTAATATTATGACCAGTTTAAGATTAGCTTTTATTTACTGTAAAAAGTGAATATATCACATTATCTCATATTAATTGCAATCATTTATAACTTTGTATAATCATCCATAATCATTCAGAGAAAACTCTTTTATATAAAGTAACCAATTTGAAGAATACATTTAAGTCAAGTTTACTGGGAAAGCATAAGTAAATTTATGAAATTAATTTAATTTAACTTTCCAAATGCAGGATTTGAATGTTTAGAGAAATTTATTGGAGATAATTTTCTGAGCATTTACTTTTAAGTCAAGAAATAAATTAATTTCATCATTTACAATATATGCAGCGCTTAGTAAATTTCTGAGTATTTCAAAAGTAAAATGTTTTATATAAAGTAAAAATAAATTTATATCCAATGTCTTAGGAATCATAAATGTAATTTATGTAATTATTTTATTCTACCTCAAAAATTCAAAAATTATTTAGGAAAGTTAAAGAAAATTTATTTGAGATAATTTTCTGAGAATGTTCAATAAACTCACAGAATAAATGGTGTCAGATTTAATTTCAGTATTTTTAATACACATAAAGTTGAATAAGTAATACTCAGTAAATTTTAGAGGGATTACTTAAAATTTAAAAGAGCTTAACTCTATGTATTAGAAAATAAACACAGCTTCGTAATGTAATTTGGAATCTAATTTAAACCACATGGGCCGGTCGAAAAAGGGCATGTGCACAAAAAGTGAGTGTTTAGCAACAAACCCACATAATAGAATGTCTCAGGAACCTGTTGTGAAATGGTGCATAAGTTAACGGCTCTTCTAATTATAGCGGATGAGCAGAGTGTAAACAATCCTTGGTAGAGCAATAGGCGAAAAAAGAAAATTTCCCGATTCAAGTTAGAGAAGTAGTGAGAAATCATCGATATTAATATTACTTTTTGTATCGATTCATCCAATAGAAGCTCCATTTCTGCAGAAATTGTTTCGGATTGCAAATTAGAAACACCTTAAAAAAATGAATTTTGCCTCCTCCTAATCCTCGGGGAAAGGCGAAGTAATCCGTGAAATAATTCCTAGGTATTTATAATTGGGGGAAGGGAGTTGTGTGATAAATAAGTTAATTTATTAGCCATCAAAGTATTCTCTTTACGGTGTGAGAACACTCTTTTCCACTTATTTTTTAAATGTAAGAGAAATAAATTGGAATTATGTTTTCAAAAATATAAGGGTGTTTGTTTTAAGAATTATTGAATTCGAATCACAGTGAATTTCTTTTAATCACCAAGTAGGTAAAAAATGCATTTTTTAAAGAAATTTTAATTTTAATATTTTTTAGCGTCTTTTAAAGTGACTTAGTATTAATTATTTTGAAGTATTGAAATTTTTATACTCCGCTGAAAGAGTCAGTAAAAATAATAAGAGTTTAAAAATAATTATTTAAAAAGATTAATTGCACAAAAAACAAAAAGCTAGAATGCAATAAATGCAAATTTCATGAACATTCCTTATAATTTATGGAATTAGTTCGTTTTCTTACTATGAATCTTCATAATTTTCACCACCTCTGTAAGTTCTCAATGAATCAATATTAAATTAAGGTTTTAGTTATATATTTTAGAGAAATGCCCATTTTGATACGTTTTTCTTACCAAATAATGTAATAAAAATGACGATTCCAAGTTGAATTAATTTTAAAAAATCATTCGTTATAATATACAGTTTGCTCCCATAACATCTATAAATTATGTAAGCCATAATGATGTATAACTTTACTGGGAACTTATCGTGACCTTGATGTTGGACCTTGTCCTTCTCAGTAGAAATCCTGGGTTCGATCTTATTCATTCCTGAACAACAGGAGCGGGATCTTGCATTTCTGCTCTAGGCGTTCACATTTGTTGAGATGAGTGCTTAGGAATTTTCCAAGTTTTCTGCTTTGAGACGTCATTATGTGAATAGGTTCCTCTATTTATGAAGAGTTTTCTCAAAAAACTCAGTTGTCTTTTAACAGTCTTCCTCATCAGGTTATCCACTCCGTGACCTAAAAATACTTTGCTAACAGCTACAACAACTATTTCAATATATTCATTTTCTGTAAAATCTATATTTTTGATTAAATGTGAAAGTGATTCATTAATTCATAAATGATGTCAAAATGTCAATAGAGAAAGAGAATTAAAATGCGCTAAAAAGTTCCATTTTAGAACAAAATAAATCAATGCATAAGTTTTATGCAAAATGATTCAAATTAAATAAAGAATTTCTGAAATATAAAATGTTTATGAAACCTCACGCTGTTGTGATTCTTTAATGTATTTTATAAAACATTAGAAGAAATTCGTAGATTAGCTAAAAAAAAATATTAAATTTAAATATTTAAATAGAAGTTTCTTTAAATAACATTCTTAAAATAATATATTCTGTTTAATCAATTGATTAAATTATTTTTGAAGAATTAATTAAAAGAATTTATTTAATACTTAGTAAATAATTTGTAATATTCCAGAAACGTTTTCCAAAAATGTAAATTTCTATAAATCTAAAGAAAAAGCTAAAGAGAGCATGGTGGTCAAGTGGTAAGTTCTTAAGAATGAAAGATCATGGATTTGATCTCAGACACTGCTGAACAACGATAGATGAACGCTTCCTCCTGCATGTCCATCTGTCAAATGGGTGCTTGCGAGTTCTGGTTTCCTCCCTTGCGATACGTGATTATTATTAAATATCTTATAACAGTTTTTGATACAAATGCGTTATTGCAGAAATAGGCACCTCGCAGTGGAGAATTTAGCCTCTACTCGTGCCAAAACTTAAAAGAAATTTTTTCAGTGATATTGCAAAATAATTATATTAAATGGTTTCATGAAAAAAAGATACTTTAGAATAAGCAAATTTTACTCAAATTTCAAAGCTAATTTCTTTGGCCTTATAAAAGTATAAATTAACAAGAAAAAAGTTGAATGAATTTGGCTCCTTTAAAGCATTGAAAAAGAATTTACAAAATCACTTTTACATTAATCAGCAATTATAGTATTTTTTTTTATTTCCATATGGACCCCATTTCTTCAGCAGTAAAAACTAATAGTTTCTTTTAAAGATGAGTCAATTTCTTTGAGTGTCACTTCATATATTCTAATTTTATGTATTATTGAAAACAACAGGTAATATAAAAGAATTTTTCTTGTTCTTTTTATAAATATTTTCAACAGATTATTTTATTACTCATTAAAAATTTCTAGTAACTGAGAATTAGAAAAAAATTTATTCAATAATTTTGAAATTAAGAACATATTTCCTATTATATGTTTATCTTCCTTTCAATGGCACTAATAACTTCTTTGATCGACCATTTTTATAAAAAAAACAAAACAAATTTAATGAATCAAGATAAAACACCTTTGAAAATGCATAATCTACTTTTTAGTGATGTGAAAAGACATCTAAAAAAAGTTTTTCACTTTATAGTTTACTTTGATCATCTAATATTTGCACCTTCATTTGCGTAAGATTTTTCTAAAACACAAACTATTTTGTTTTGCTTATGCTGTTTTGAATTCCTATCATGAACTAATCTTCTTATTTTTTGTGCGGTATATTTTTCACCTTTTTGTTTGAAATAACTACTTTTCGAGTAAATTTTACCGTCAAATATTATGAGTACAAATGTAAAGACATATTAAAAAATGTAAGATCTAGATATCATTAGTTTTTTCTCCTGAAAATTTAATAAAAGCATTCTGCATATTTGATTTCTGATAGATGTGAACGTAAGTTATTTTAAATATTATATGTTTGTAAGGAAAGCATTGAATTCAAATTCATTAAATTTAAAATTAATAAGATTCGAGTTTTTTTTATAGTGTGAATTGATAAAATTTTCTTTATGGAATTACTGTTTTTATTAATGAAATGATACGAGATTTTTAATAACATATTTATCAAAATATTTTGCTTAAGCAATAAAAAATGCAATGAAATTCTTCATAGTAAAAATTTTGTAATAATTTATATTAATCATATTTATATGCATATTTATATCTGATATAAGTAATAATATAAATGCTTATTTATAAGGAAAATAGTAAAATTTACTTTAAAACAAAGATATAAGGTCAAATATTAAGCTTATTAAATAGGTTGGATAAATAATTTAAAATATTTCAGAACAGGCGTGCCTTTAATTATTTTTTTTTAAATTTTCTATCATAAATTTTCAATTATAATTCATCAAATCATGTGAAGTGGCTTAATTTGCATTTTACTCAGTTTAGAATTTAGCTTTTATGATTCTTCTTAAAAGCGGAAATTAATTTAAACGAAAGTATTTTTGCTAAGAGAATTTATAAAGTTCTTTTATTAAGCAGTTCCTTTGCTTTGGACAGCTGTCAAAAGATAATTAATCAATTAGCATCAAACTTAATGTGGTGTGCATCATTAGATAAATATCAAATGGTTGGTTGTTTTGAGGGAAAAACAATCATAAGTGTAATGAATAAAGCAAGACAGAAAATTAATTGAAATTGGAAAATAAACGAATGGTCGAGTAACCCTCAATTACTTTTAAATTAAAATGTGAATTTTGACAACACGTGCCATGAAAATCTCAGAAACTGGAAACCGGTGCTATTTTTAGAAATATAAAGCATCACTCGGTATTATGTTTTGCTCAATAACAATTCAATGAATAATAATAGAAACAGAAAGTATGTACATAAAGGTAAAAAAGAAGTATATGAAAATAAAAGGAAATAAAATTTAAATGAATTTTTTAGTATGTTTGTAATGTGTTCATTAATTAAATGCGTATTATTTTTTTAATATTCTTACAGAAGAATATACTTAAAATTCTTCATTGCTGTGCTCTATTACTTTTTAAGAATATTTATTTTATATCTTCTCTCTTAATTTCAAAACTTTCCAAGTTGAATGAAAGGAGAATTACGACAACAACAACTAGCATAGATATTTCGTAATAATGAAAATTTTATAGCAGTTGTAAAATGTATGCTTGAAATTTTTCATTGCTATTTCTCAAGGTGAACTAATTATCAAGTACTAAAGTCAAAGATATTTCTCAAAGTGAACTAATTATCAATTAACTGAGGTCAATGCCAGTGTGAGCTTGCAATCACAAGATTCTAGAAAGTTGCTAATTCTTGGAATGTGTGCAATAATTCAATATTTGGAGCCTTGCATGTAAGGCATTTTCTGCTGTCTTCGAATACCACCTAGCTAGTTGATCAGTTGCTTCACTTATGATTTATGACAGAATCTACCACAGAGAGGCATCGGTAACTTAATTGATTTCACAACCCACTGAGCATTAACTTGCACATATTTCAGAGTTAACTCCCCAAGGTACCGAAATTTTCACTGTGGTGCCACAAGTCAATAAACTGTTTCCTGTTTTCAATTTGTAAGCACTGTTGATCTACGCACATACTATACATTTGTCTAATTTAATGACCGTGCCTTAGTTTTTTCTTGAATTATTTAATCAATCTCTTTTGAATCTTATTATCACACTAATTAATGAAGACTGTTCAAATTTATTTAAAAGTCAGTCCTATCGCAATTTATAAGATTAAAATTCTTATTTAAAATAAACAACTTGAACTCAATAAATAATTACATATTATTGAAATTTTATTTGGCAATGTATTGGTATATTGTTCGCAATGAGAAAGATAAATGATGAAATAAATAGTTTAAACAAGTTACTGCTCTTTAGTCATATAATGTTAGAAATCAGAATTATTACACTGGAATGCGCTTGATAAAGAGATTAACCCTTTAGTTTGAATTTAATCTTATTTCTAAAGCACTTTCTTTGTTTTTCAATCTTTTTATATTCCTTATTATATTTCTCTTCAAAAATTTCCAAACTTTCAGGAGTTTTTCAATTGTTTTTAAAATAATTGTCCTTAATTATTAATTTTTAAATTATCTCCATTTCATTATTGAATAAATTTATTTTTAAATTAGGTTAGGTAGTAGGAATATTTTTCTAATCAAATATTTCTATCGAAAGACTTAGTCAAAGAACAAATAACCACTTTGTAATTTTGAACTTTGCTCAAGTGATGAAGTCGAACCCTCAACTAGAATATTACACTTCAAACTTTCTCACCCCAGCAGCGGAAGTACATTAGTTTCCTCTAAAGATTGATACCCATTAGTCTTCCGAACACGATGGTCATTGACTGGGTCAGGTGACTAATTTTCCACCTTCTGGTTAATAGAACGAAACCTTTCCCCATCAAGCTATTCTGATTCAACATATAATTGTTTAAACGTTTTTTGATCTAACCAACACTTTTATTACAAAAGTGTTTAAGCCTGAATGGAAAGATCTCAGCTATTATCATAGTAATTTGTATTGTAACAATTTGAAACAAGATATTTCGTATTAATAATGCACAGTACTATAATCAGAATTATTTTGAATTTTAATCTCATGTAATTTTTAATATAACAGGACAAACTTATCACAACTGTTCTTTCAATGAAGTTAAAATTCTCTGCGTGGAAATTTGTAAGTCATTTCTGAAATAAGGTATTTTATTGTAAATTTTCTCTTCTTTCCTCATCCATATAATTCAAAAGTTAAAAGCATTCAAAAGGAGGAATTTCATGGACGAGAGACGTGGAACAAGAAACAGGAAACATCACCTTTTAGTTAAAAAAATATTAATCTTTAATGCTATTCCTAAGAACACACAATCTGAATATCACTTAAAGATCTTTAAGTTTTATCTAAATATCAGTTAAGTGCTGAAATATTTGTAAAAAGAATTTCAGCATAAATAGTCCTTGCTAATCGTAACAATTTTTACTATAAATAAATAAATTTGGAAGAACTTTGCTTTTAGCTTTAACTAAATGAAGTTGAATAATTTGTATCAATAAAAAATATAAGGTTAACTGCAATGTGATGAAAATGTTTATCTCACATAATTCTGAAATACAAATGTTTTTTTAATGGTAATTGTTATCTTATTTTTAAGAATACATAAATAAGACTAAAACATGTGTCTATTTTTAAGAAAAGAATGTTCTTCCATTATTCAACATTTTAATGTAAAAGTTGTTTATTATAATAATAATTTGAACATAAAAAAAAAATTCTGTGATTCAAAATTTATGGTTTTTAGCCAAAAAATTATAATAATAATTATTTTGTTAGTGAATTACTTTTTCATAATAAATTGGGAATTTGTATAATATTCTTAATCATAGTCTAAAATTAGCTTCATATTTAGAATCTCCCCAGTTTTTCAGATAACGCAATCACCCTAACCGCTTATTTAAAATATCATTATTTCAATTATTTCAAATGTATAGGGGTTTAACATTTTCTGTGTAAAAGCAGATTATAAGAATTTAAATATGCATGCTTATATATATATATATATATATATATATATATATATATATATATATCAGTGCATTTATGTTTGTAGACATCGATATAAGCATAATATTCATAAAAGTGTTCAAAAAAATTTGATAAAATAATAGGGGCTATACTTATAAAAATGATAGTATTTACTTTAGAATTTTGAGTCAAAATAAACTGTCAATAGCAAAAAATCATGAATTAAAGTGTTTAAATTAAGTTGTGATCGCTAAAAATGGAAAAGAGAAATCAAGAGTTCCATAAAACTATTTATTAACATCAGAAAAAGAATAAATTATCAGGATGGTAAGACTCATGTCATCAAGAACTCAAGAGAAGTATTTTTGTCTGTTACCACAAAAAATACTCGATACTAGATCTTCCGTGATGTTCTGTGACATACTCTAAGAACAAGTATTGCTTACACATGTAATCAATTTTTTGAAGTTGTATCATTGACACTCTATGCCTGTATTTGTGATAGCAAATAAGCGTTTTCTCTATCTGTAATTTTTCTATTCAAAAATTATTTTATAATGCTATTGCAATGAGAATGGCATTTTCAAGGAATAACTTTTTCTTTGATTTGTTTCAAGTAGATCAAAGAAAAGATTTGGGCAAAAAATGTTATCAATAATACTCAATCAATAAACATGAATGACACAACTATCAGAAATTTTTTTTATATAATCCAAAACTTCCATTTTTGATAAATCAATTATTTCAAATAAAATGTTTTCAAAATTCCCTTAAAAATACTCAAATTTTCGCAAAAATATATTCATACTTTCACAAATGCCGAACAATTGCTATAGAATGAATTTACAATGTTTCAATCAGTAATTTGTTTTAACGTCTCTTTCCATCTAAAGCCGCATTAATCCAAATAATAAATACTTTCACTTAACCTGTGTTGAAATAAGATAGTCTCATGGTTGAGTGGAAGCGAAAAGCAAAGAAAGCTTCCACTAATAGCTTGTAAGCAAACTCGCGTTTATTTGCTTATTAAAATTTTTCTACCTCAGGTTAATTAAGCGCCAATCTCTCCCTTACGGCAGCCTTTTTCTTTCTTTCTTTTTTTTTACACGCTGTTTTTTTTTCTATTTTTTTCGTTGATACTTGGTTAGGTGGAAGTGCGAACACACTATGTTTTTTTTTTCTTCTCATCCTATTCAATTTTTTTTCCCTCACAGTATATAAAAGTTTCAGCGATTAGGACGCGTTTTATCCTCCTTATTAAAGATTCAATGAGCTTATTCTTCAGTTTATAAGTGAGTGATTTAGCGATAATGAACATTAATAAGACAATCCGCTTCCGTTAAAAGTATGCAGGTTAAAAAATGATTAAGGCTTAAAATAATGAATTATGCGTTAGATTTTTATAAACTGTAGCGCGCGCGTATTTCATGAACAGCTTTATTCAGCTGCGCCAATAAACTCCTACTAAAATCAAATTGCTTTTTTATAGGAAGTTTTTAAAAATATATTGGTAAGATTCTATCTAAATCTTACATTTTTTTCAATTGAATAGTTCATTAAACTTTTGTATTGCACTAAGCTCGCCAAAAGTCATGACAGTTTTCTATCACACACACACAATACCATTATTTTTAATAATTTAAACCTTTCATGAGCAAATATATATATATATATATATATATATATATATATATATA
>JAPDSC010029807.1:107398-119674 GCA_026290005.1 Latrodectus geometricus | reverse complement strand
TATACTTATAAAAATGATAGTATTTACTTTAGAATTTTGAGTCAAAATAAACTGTCAATAGCAAAAAATCATGAATTAAAGTGTTTAAATTAAGTTGTGATCGCTAAAAATGGAAAAGAGAAATCAAGAGTTCCATAAAACTATTTATTAACATCAGAAAAAGAATAAATTATCAGGATGGTAAGACTCATGTCATCAAGAACTCAAGAGAAGTATTTTTGTCTGTTACCACAAAAAATACTCGATACTAGATCTTCCGTGATGTTCTGTGACATACTCTAAGAACAAGTATTGCTTACACATGTAATCAATTTTTTGAAGTTGTATCATTGACACTCTATGCCTGTATTTGTGATAGCAAATAAGCGTTTTCTCTATCTGTAATTTTTCTATTCAAAAATTATTTTATAATGCTATTGCAATGAGAATGGCATTTTCAAGGAATAACTTTTTCTTTGATTTGTTTCAAGTAGATCAAAGAAAAGATTTGGGCAAAAAATGTTATCAATAATACTCAATCAATAAACATGAATGACACAACTATCAGAAATTTTTTTTATATAATCCAAAACTTCCATTTTTGATAAATCAATTATTTCAAATAAAATGTTTTCAAAATTCCCTTAAAAATACTCAAATTTTCGCAAAAATATATTCATACTTTCACAAATGCCGAACAATTGCTATAGAATGAATTTACAATGTTTCAATCAGTAATTTGTTTTAACGTCTCTTTCCATCTAAAGCCGCATTAATCCAAATAATAAATACTTTCACTTAACCTGTGTTGAAATAAGATAGTCTCATGGTTGAGTGGAAGCGAAAAGCAAAGAAAGCTTCCACTAATAGCTTGTAAGCAAACTCGCGTTTATTTGCTTATTAAAATTTTTCTACCTCAGGTTAATTAAGCGCCAATCTCTCCCTTACGGCAGCCTTTTTCTTTCTTTCTTTTTTTTTACACGCTGTTTTTTTTTCTATTTTTTTCGTTGATACTTGGTTAGGTGGAAGTGCGAACACACTATGTTTTTTTTTTTCTTCTCATCCTATTCAATTTTTTTTCCCTCACAGTATATAAAAGTTTCAGCGATTAGGACGCGTTTTATCCTCCTTATTAAAGATTCAATGAGCTTATTCTTCAGTTTATAAGTGAGTGATTTAGCGATAATGAACATTAATAAGACAATCCGCTTCCGTTAAAAGTATGCAGGTTAAAAAATGATTAAGGCTTAAAATAATGAATTATGCGCTAGATTTTTATAAACTGTAGCGCGCGTATTTCATGAACAGCTTTATTCAGCTGCGCCAGTAAACTCATACTAAAATCAAATTGCTTTTTTATAGGAAGTTTTTACAAATATATTGGTAAGATTCTATCTAAATCTTACATTTTTTTCAATTGAATAGTTCATTAAACTTTTGTATTGCACTAAACTCGCCAAAAGTCATGACAGTTTTCTATCACACACACACAATACCATTATTTTTAATAATTTAAACCTTTCATGAGCAAATATATATATATATATATATATATTTATTAATATAAAAATTTATCCTTTATTTTAATTTCAAGCGTGGGAGAATTTTCTTAATTTTGAAATGTTATTTTTTAACGTTCAACAAAAATGTAAGTTTTATTGTTTTACTTACATTAAAACATATTCTTAACATATTTTCCATCTTTTGTCGAATATTTATAAAAATATAGAAGCATCTAAAATAATGATTCTATTAAGTTTTTAAATTAAAATTAGGTATAATGGGTAATTAATTAAATCCATGAGATTAACAAGAATAAATATTCTTAAAACAAAATATATAATCTAATATTAGTAAAATATAAATATAAAAAGTGATAGAATTGCGTAAAATCATTCCAGAACTTTTTGTAATACTAAATTCATTAACAAATTAAAAAAAATAAAATAGCAACCAATTTATTCTTTATATTTTAAACTTCTTGTCGCTAAGTCACATATTTACATATTCTAACACTATCAATTATCAAGTTTACAATTAAGTTATAAGCAAAAACAGTATATATATATATATATATATATATATATATATATTATAAACAGAAACTAAAAAATAATGATGATTTAAAATAAATTTGATCAGAAAAGTGAAAATAAGTATATATACATTGCTTGTAAATAGCAATAAATAGATAGTCTTTAACTATGAAAATCTAAATTCGAATAAATATAGAAAAGTAAAACGTAATTAGAAAGCTGTTGCTTTCTTGGACTGAGGTTTCTGAAATATGTGAGTGAAAACATCTTTCGACACTTGGGATATACGCCCGCATTAGTTAAATCAACTGTAACTGTTTAGTGAGTTCCAAGGCCACGATTTCACTGCAATTCGTCAATTCTGGGTATTGAACTTGAAACATTGTAGTGAAGCCAGTTGCCCCTATCAAGGGGCAATGAAATTATTTTATAGAAAAATTTTACTTGTGGCAGTATTTGATACGATTCATACACATTTATAAAAAAATGGAAATAATGCTTAGCTGTTAGCATGATGCATACATTTACCGAAGACACTGACATGAAAATATTTATAAACTTATGTTATAATTATACTTTCAAGATTTATTATTTATTATATTTACTTATAGGAACCAACTAAAAATATGAAAATAAATCGAGAGATATAAAACAGTCAAAACATAACTCTTAACATAATGAAATTAGTTTTAATTCTTTATCGTAACACCTCGTCACATATTTCAACTATTGGTTAAAATACAAAGATCAAGGTAAACACAAAAATTGGGAGAATAAATCCTATCACATATGTATCTTTGTTTTTTAGAATGGGAATTGTGCATTACTTTTCATTTCACATAAAAAATATATTATTTTGTCGCGATTATGGTTTAATTTTACAAGGAAGCTATTATTTTTATCAAGAAAAACTTTAATTTTGATTCATACTTTCACTAATTATAATTACAAAGTATAACATTGTGATAACTATCATATATTTTTATTCAAGATTTTAAATACAAAAACTGCTTGGAAATAAACTTCTTGATAATAATTTTCAAAATAATTAAACAAAATTGTATTTGTACTTGGTAAACATGTTTGAGCAGAACATACTAAACTACTAGTACATTTTGGTTTCTTCGGTTGACAGCGATTGATGGACTTCCTGACTGTGTGTAAGTCATTAAAATGTGATTATTGTGAGGTGGTCTAGTGTAAAGCGGAAATACGTTCCATCAAAAATTAGAGCCTTTTGTATTCTTGAAAGTGCTATAGAGGGGAAAACTTGCACTGCAGTGAAAGCCAAAACTATGTTGCTATCACGAAACAAAAATGAAGCACTTTCTTCACAGAACCCCAGACCGTTACAGGGTTAAAATGAATCGTATATTAATAAACTTCTCCTTTTAAAATATCTCAATGTGGAATATTCTATCATATAAATAAATTGCAAACTCCCAAATTTATTGAGCAAGTTTAAAAGAGAATTAAAATTCTCTCTCCTTACATATTAAAGTTGGCAAGGCATGTTTTATTATAATTTAGAGAAGTAGCGATGAGTCCGACGTGGCGGGTGAATGGTCAATGCTCTGGCTATTACTTTAACAATTCGTGCGTTCAAATCCCATCAAGGAATAGGATGTTTCTAGTAATTTGAAATCCACTTGAAACTGTGGGTCTTGGTCTAATTATCCTGCGTGTGTAAAAAATGACCGTCTAGCAATAGAAAAACAAAAAGCTGGATTATTTTGTCTGAATAACATCAGTTATAGTTACTTAAATGATCGTTTGTCTCTTGGAAGCATTTCGTGAATATTGTCCCCCCCCCCATATCTGCTCATATGTAACATTATAAATCCGCAATGTTGGCAAACATCAAGGATGTTTTAAAGAAAATTAAATTTTCTTATTTTCGAATTGTGTGAGTCTGTGTGTTATTCCTAAATTTAATTTTTTACAAATTTACACAAAGTGTAACTTCCATGAATATTTAAAAATCCGTCTTGCATTATCAGAAGAATGCGAAGTATTTTTGTCTTCTCATTTCCATACCATCTAATTCCTTAACTATAAACTGAATGTGAAATAAATAAATGAAAACAGATCGATCGCTATCGCTCTTATTTTAGTCACACATATGCGTTCTAATTTGACTGGAGATAAGCTACTATAATCTCTTTGACCCTTCACTGTATGAGAAGCCGCAAAAATACCCCCTTTTTTCTTTTATTTTGTTGTAACCGTATCCTATCTAAAAATAAGCGGAATCTCACCACCCTTCCAGATGCAACAGGTCACGTACGTCAGATTCAAACTGAAATAATTGCGTTGAAATTTAAAAGATATTCCCAGTTGATGAAAACGGTCGTTTTCCGGTCGTCGTAAATTGAGAGCCTCTATCTCTTGACCACTGATGACGGATTTAGAAATGGCGTGTTCGCTATCAATGGCAGCATTGTCTGCTTGAATCGGAGACGTGTGCTAGAATAATAAACAATTAGATCGTTTTCGCGTCCTATCACCAATTATGATAACTATATCGATTGGCGGCTACTGTACAATGCCTTTCAGGATATCAAAATTTGTCTTCTCGAAAATGTTTATTAATTGGAACAGATCATAATTCTCCGATCAATTTTGTAATCTTTTTTGCTAATAATATGAAAAACTTTTACACGTTTATTGTTACTTTGTATTTTTGTACACTTTTAGAAAAATGTGAATTAAAGAATAATTTTAAAAAATAATTCATTCAAGCACAGCAAAACTGAAGTCTTTTTTTGTGAAAAAAACTGACATTTATTTAGAAGGAAATTTTAGTGACTGATTTAGTTAACGCTTAGAACTTCCATTATTTTAAAAAATCAGACCTTCTTATAAAAGTATTAGAGAAGTTTCTATTTTAAAGGTTTAAATGATTGCTTTGATCAAAGAAAAAATTATACCTGTTCAAATTAGTTTTCGTGTGCACAGTGACCGATAAAAAAATTTAAATTGATTTTAGTTTATTCATACTAATATAATTGAAATAATCCTTTTAAACTTTGAATGAAGTCATAATTTTGAGTTAATGGAAATAATAACTTTGAGTTAAGCATTTTAAATGAATTGATGCTTCTTTCAAAAGATTAAAATTGAAATTTTGCAATTTTCTTCATTTCTTTTCTGACTAATTTGTATTAACTTAAAAGAAATTAAAATGTTATTTTTTTTTTACTTCCCATTTTTTTAAAATTAAATTTAAGCTAGTAAAAGTTGTAATTTAAGTATAATATTAGAGAAAACACCCCAAAAAATTATTGTGTTATTCTGATAATTATTTCGTTTTATATGAAAAAGAAATCTTACATCTAATAAATATTTTATTGAATTCTATATTGTCGATTCTAGTCCAATACTTTTTATCATCTTTCTGTTCGTAGCATGATTTCATACTCATAAAATGGTTGGTTTTCCCCAGCAAAATACTGATTCAGGTGGGGAAAACGAAATGACTTTCCGAACAACCCAATATTTATTAGATAATTTTACTAAATTTGTGTGTAAGATATACTCATAATGAAATGAAATATAATAGTAATTGGAATAATTGAAACCTTAGCTTACAGAATCTTTTAAGATGGCTCATTTACAATATCATTATCAATTTCGGCCTAATCATTTACCGCATGCATAGACGAGAGGTGAAAAATCATTCTAGCTTGAAGTTTATAATAGCTCAACTTCCAGACAGTTTTTTTCCCTCTTTAAAAGGACGGACATGTGCAAAACGATCGATTAATGTCTATATTAGGATCTCTCTTCGTGAATTCAAGCCAAGCGAACAGAACTGAAAATTCAAATGGCGTTCGTCACTATAAATAATGGAAATAAATCGAGCATTGAAAAATGGTTTGTGAAATCACGAAGTGTCCATCTTAGAAGCCTGACCGCGAAAACTGACGCCGTTTTTGTCAACCGAATAAGTAATTTCGGCGTTACATTTGAAAAGTGAGCACACATAGCAAACGGACTGTAAAGTTCATTTGCAATGAAATTGATCGATCTTCTTAGGCCATTTCAGTGACAAAGCTTTAAATAGAAAATAACGTATTCCTAACGTTCAGTTCCAATTTTTTATAAATATCGATGAGTTTATCGGTACATCGATAAAATTCTCCTTATTAATGTTGTCAGTAATTAAAAAGGAATCGACCTGAAAATGGAAAGACAATACATAATGAATTGTATTTTTTTAACATAAAAACGAAAAGCTTTTGAAACTTAACACATGCTTTCTGCTGATTAAGAAGTTGAGGATTTCTGACTGCAATTTTTCACTTCATTTGACTTGGTTCCTTTTTCTATAAAAAGATCATTTTTATTGATAAGTCTTTATAATGATGATCTCATAACGCCACAAATTGATTCTTGAATAAATAAGGGGAAACAGCTGTCTGGGTATTTATATGGATGCTAATTGTAATAATTGAGTATATTTAATCTTCAACGACAGATTTATTTTTTCAGTCAAACATTTTGTGGGGTTTTTTTTTTTTTTTTTTTTTTTTTTTTTTTTTTTTTTTTTTTTTTTTAAAATTATTATTGGGTTGTTCGGAAAGTCATTTCGTTTTTCCCACCTGAATTAGTCTTTTGCTAGTGAAAACCATTCTATGAGTATGAAAGCATGCTACGACCAGAAAAATGGTAAAAGGTATTGGACTAGAATTGAAAATATACAATTCAATAAAATATTTATTCGCTATACGTTTATCATTTTCATATAAAACGAAATAACTTTCCGAACAACCCAATATTATATTATGTTAATGATTTTTTGTTATTTATATATAATTTTTTGAAAAGTTCAATTTTTTTCCACATATAAACAGAAAACACTTGTTCAAAAATTAAAGTTACACTTGTTACAACTCTTATCAATCCCAAGCTCTTGTAATCAAAACGCAAATATGAAATTGTTTACATTTTTGTTTCAAATGTTCTCTTAAAATTAAGTATGATAACATCATTGCAAATTAACAATTATGTTATTTAGTAGGACATATTAGACACTGCGAAAAAAAGCGCGCGAATAGACTATATACCCAGAAAATATTCTCAAAAATCGGTACATTTTTCTACAAATTTTTAAGAGTATCTATCAGTTTTGAAGATTTATTTTAAAAAGATTTACTTTTGAAGGTTTATTTTTCAAAATATACATCTTAAGTGAAAAATTTCTATTGAGAAAAAATGTAAGAAATTAGTCTATTAAAATTTTTTTCTCAAAAAAATTATGTTTTTCTAATTAATAAGAATGTTGGATTTTTCTGTAACAATACTTAAAGAAGAATATGATACTTATTTGATTATATATTGAAGAATTTGTTTGTTTTTTTTTTTTTCCATTATGATATTTTCAACAATAGTTTTGTAGCAGGTAAAGAGCAAAAAATATATATCACTGCATAAGTAATTTCACAGTAAAAATCCAATTTATAAACATCAAACTATTAATTACGCAATCAGGAACATTAAAATGTGAAATTATTTTATCCTGAAAACCTCAGCTTTTAACACTGTATTAATTTTGGACTTAATTTTTCTTTTCATGAATGAAATTGCTAAATATTTGGAAATGGAATTTAATATGATTCATATTATTTAATATTTGATGCTGATATTATACATAATAATATCAATCGTAATAACAGTATTTTTCTCAACAAGGTGTTTTATAATTTCTACTTTTCAAGAAATCCTAAAAGAAAATCATAATTAATAAGAAACAATTTCTTCAACTCAAATATGAGCAAAAGAAATTCGTTTTCCCAAAATAATGAAGGGGTTATAATTAGAGAGAAGATATTAGTTAAATATATAACAATATTTGATTAAACTATTGTGTTGGTTTGAATTTTATCTATCAAAGGTACTGTATAGAGAATCTTAGGCAGTCTTTTGTGAACTTTAGGCAATTTCTTAAGTCTTCTAAATTAATTCAAAGTCTTCTATTTACCTCTTCTGCAATGTTTCTTACAAGTTTAGGTTATTTATATTCTTTAAAGCGAAACCTCTTTCCTGATTATTTAGAGAATTGATTCTCGTGTGTCCTAAAATTCCAGCTGCGTTCTTCCTAAAAGCTAAGACCAGATCACTCTCCTCTAAACTAATTTATTACTTATAGCAACCTCCCTTTAAAATACGTTTAAATAAAGAATGATTCATCTTCATTACCATAAAAGTCGTTTGGAGAGAACTTGATACGCGTGTGAAGACTAATTTGACACTCGAAATTGAGGTTTACTTTAGCAATTTTGGAGGAAACATTCCTCCTTTTCTCTGCGAATTAATGATTGGCGTCAGCAAGCTATAAATGATAACTACTTGATATGTAAAATGGTCTCGGAAATGTGGAAAATAAAGCTCGTTATCGACGCTCGTAATGTAGTTCCGGTGTAGGGCATCATCTTTTAAAAATGCGTATCATGGTGCTCACGTGACTTTATTCCTTGGCGAACAAAGAGTCGAAGAGAGCTTTTTTTAAAAGATCAGAATAGAAAAGCGTTATCGACAAATTTACCGGAAATACCGGGCATCCTTGAAATTATGATGGGTCTCGTAAGAGCTATTTGTTTTTATCTAACGTCTTTTTCCTTGATTTTAAAACACTTGTGGCATCAATGGAAACGAAAGTGTTGATGAGCATTATTTTTATTGGCTACAACATTATCATTATCTGATTAACTTAGTTAATAGAGGCTAAAATTATATTATCATTAAAAAAGCTGTCAATGGAACGTGTAGGCAGGTATTGATTATTTGGTGTCAATTTAGGTGGTTGTTATAGATTTAAAAATTAGTGAGGTATGCATGATTATAAGGGATTCACTATTTGCTAAATTTAAGAGTTCCATTAAAATATAAAAATGAAAATGTTTTAATGAAATTTCGATATATTGAATTTTAGAAGAGGCCAAAAAATTGTGAGATGCCTTTATTATTTAAAATTTCTTTTACTTAGAAAGTGATAAGTTAAATAAGAGGCAGGGTTAATGCATAAAAACTAAGTTGAACTATTACTTTAAAATAAAGTGTTGGATAATAAGAATGATGGTAGTTATATATATATCTTATTAATGAAAATTTTAATGTATGGTGAAAAAAATTAAACAATGCTTAATATCCTATGCTACTTTTCGATAAAAATAATTTTCGCATCCTAAATTGTTGCTTAAAATAATGGTGCATATAATCATTATGTTACAGTTTTAAAATTAAAATTTAAATGTATAGTTATTTTTCCAATCTGGTTGTTTTATTCTAAAATATATCGTTGTTTTGTTTTTCAACTTGTTTACCATGGAATAGGTAAAACCGTAATCTACAGAGAAAAGCAATTTTTAAATATATTAACCTTATTGATTTATGTTATATTTTAAAAGTATATTGACATTAAGAGTGATATTGTGACTAATAATGTATATATTTTACATCATTTTAATAATCCATTCTAATGAAACTTGTAAAATATATATAAGATATTTTTTACTATTTGCTTTCGGTTTTTGTAATTTCAGTTGTGTATAAGTGTATATTAAGGAGTCTAAGTTTATGAATAATATATACTTTTTAATTAGAATTAGAGTACATGAAGCAAGTCACATTATTTGATAGTAAATGTACTTTTGGAAAAATTTCCAAACAACCATCCAAAGAGATAAATTAGAAATTTAAAATATTATCCTCTCCCATTACTCAAACACACAACCTTTTTCCCAGTCGAGAACTTTCCTATTATTATTACTTAAATAGAAATATATTGATTTCAGTATTCTTATATTTTCAACAGATTTACGAAAAAGAAAAGATATTTATGTTAACAATTAATTAGAAAAAATATTGCCTCTAAAACTCCTTTGTACATTGCTTCATAAATTGAGCTATTTTGCCTTAGAAAAGTATTGTCAAAATACAACTTTCCCATTTCTCTCATCATTTCAATAAATATTTAAAATCCTAGTTAAGAGTACATTCTTGTGTATCTTGGGAGGAATGAAAATAGATCCCAAAATACTATTCTGCGGAAAAATCAGCGGGGTTGCTAAGGTCATTCAAGCAGTATTTATAACCGCATTTCCAAAAACACAACCGTTTCGTACCATCCATTCATGAGTTTTTTAAGAGTTTATTCTTACTGCCTGCTTCGGTGGAATTTCCGCTCATGTCACAGAACGACAATTTTGAGACACTTGTTGCACGTTCAGCATTTTTTTTATCACTCACTCACTTATAACCAAATGAAAAGATCCTATTTCAATAAAGGAATTTTTCACTCGATGAAATACTGTAACGAATTTTTCGTTAATTCAGTTAAAAAATGCATCAACAATTAAATACGGTATAAGGATTAATAACTTTATATTATATTCCTATACTATTATTTCAATATTAGCATATTTTTTAAATCCGAAAGATTTTATTTCATAGTTTCAATGTCCAGCTTCAATTATTTCTATAAAGTCATTATCAGTAGCAAGTATAATGTCGTATAGTTAATTAATAAAAGGCAGATGTTACATAATTCTTTCAAAGATATAAAATGGAAACAAAGACACATCAAACTAATAGAGAAAAGTGTTTCATTAATTCATAGAAATCAAAATACAAGTTATTTTGAGATATAAATGATAATATTCAATTAAATTATTTTAAAAATTCAATCATCAGCTTCTAAAATAAGAGAGAGAGAGAAAAGTACATATTGATTTTATTTGATTAAGAGATATTTAAGAATTTAATCAACTGTAAAATCTCCACATTTCTGCCTAACTCATATTTCGTATGTTACCCTTATATTGAATTGATAACTTAAACATTAAATCGCTTCTTTCTCGAGAACTTTCGTTGAACTCAGTGCGTATTTTTTCGCGTCTCGATTGTTTATCATAATTTCTCCATGGATAATTCGCAAGGAACAAAAAGAAAAATGAAAGGTTAAAAGCCTTCTGAGCTAGAAGTTTCAGACGAGTGGCTTTCACTTGAGGAGCTCCAAGAGATTCCCCCTGTCGGAAAATTCCTTTCTGCTCCATATGACCGCACCTGACCGTTTCGATCGCCACAAAATGACCTCGTCGCGTTTTAGGAAGAAAAAAACAATGATTGAACAATTAAATGAGTCCAGCCCTGATATCATGGTTTATTGATTTTACTAAAATAACTATAAATAAAATGGGCGAATTATATTTTCATATTTATTAGAAGCTTTAGAATCACTCACTAATAGGAGGAAAAAAAAATTGCTATGCTTTTATGTATGTGTAAATTATTTATTCACATGTGTCTATTATAAAAATACCTTATTTGACGATATAAAATTTCTCTAGTAATATGTTAAAATCCCTATGCAACAGAATTAATGAAAAATGCGTAGAAAATTATTAATTATTATTTATTAAATGTAAATAATCACCACTCAGTCAAAAAATTCTCAGGAAAACTAAAATGAACACGAAGTCTAATTCACTTGAGTTATGAAAAATACTGTATATATTATTCTGTTTAAAATAAAATTTGTGTAATTTTGAAAGCACCTTTAAACATTTACTTTTCAACGTTCTTCTGCTCGATACATGTGAAATCGGCATTTTTTTGAATGACAGCTTTCACATAAATCAATATGGATAATATAAAAGAAAAAACAATTATATAATTGCAATGATTTTTCTACTTTCAAACACACACACAGATACTCGATAATATATTTACAATACTATTTATTATTGCAAGATACTTAATAAAAAACAATTATATAAAGAGGATAAGTATGAAAGTTGCTTAAAAACATTTCTCATGTTAAATTATATGATTGGGAAAAATCAAAAAAATATCGATAAATGTTTTTATTTTTGATATTTTTATTTCAATTGTTATATCATTTCCTATATAATTACGATGTGATAATGATTTGAACTTACTAATTTTCTCGTATTGTTAATTTTTCTGATATGTCTGGAATTTGTCATCATCATATTGCTTTTTTATGTTTTATTTTTAGTAACGCGCTTCATATTTCATCTAAGAATACTGACAAATATATATATATATATATATATATATATATATATATATATATATATATATATATATATATATATATATATATATATATATATATATATATATATATGCACACACACATATATATGTATACAATACTTAGGAAAATAAAATGGATATGAATCAAAAAATACTTTATTGTCTTTATATTATATTTAAGAAAAAAACCAAAAATTCT
>JAPDSC010029807.1:75738-107388 GCA_026290005.1 Latrodectus geometricus | reverse complement strand
AACCGTAGCCCACAATTCATTTATATAAATGATTTTTTTGACATTAGTACATTTTGAATCATTTCTAAAAGTAATGATAAAATTACTAAATTTTGATGAAATCTGTATTCTTTATAAGCAAAAAATTGTTATGTTAAAACATAAGCGCTTGCTAACAAAATTTATAGAAATGGTCATTTCAAGAAATAGTAATTAATTGCATTATAAAATATTTGTAAAAAAATAAATAAGCAGTTATATAAAATCTTTATTAAAGTTTACAAAATGAAATTTAGCTTTAAATTTTCATGCTATGAACTTTTGCACACACAGAAATAAAATGTTTTTAAGCACTCAGATTTCTATGCAAATGTAATGAAAATATTAACGTGTTAGATATTTTTCTTTCGTTTAAGCAGCTTTTTTTCCCTTTGATGGTGAATAATTTGTGTTTAACTCATTCTAATCTCTCTTTCCATTTTTTTTCTTACCTAACGGAACCTGTTAATGTAATTTCTCCATTAAGGAATCTGATTGCGATAAAGCTATTTTAATCGTATAAAAATAAGAAAACTAATACCGGTTATAGGAAAATTATATTATTTAGAGCAGGTGTGATACATCGATATTTGTAATAATTTAATACTAAAGGCATTTTTACTTTTATTAAGTACCTAGCGGAAAATGTGCTAAACTTTTTGGGATAACACACGAGATTATGAATACACTAAAAGGGATCCTTTTTAAATAACCTCGTTTCTACCCTCTCCCTAATCAAGGCCACCCAGGAAGAGGAGCAGATGGGGTGATATGCTCGATTTCAGGAGCCCATAAGCAGAAGAATTAATTCTTAATAGCAATAAAAACTGACTTAAGAGGAGGGCCCCGAAATAAACTTCTGCCAAGGGTCCCCACATCACTGGGTGGTCTTGACTATAATAATTTTGTAAAATAGAAGAAAATTACTAGAATATATCAGTTGAAAATAGCATAAATTAAGTGTCAGAACGTCAATAAAAAAACAACTTTCATTTATTCAAACCCGGCCATTATTTCCAGTAAGGAAAGTTACGGTTAAACGGAAATGAAAAAGGTAGGTTCTTATTGGCTGCCAAAGCTTTTTTTCTGCATGGATGTTTTATGTTCGGAGAGGTTGGTGATAAAAAGTGTGGCTGAACTAGGTATACTGAGATGTGTGTACAGCATGCTTTTGCCAAATAGCTCATCCATCATAACACCTCACGCCACTTGTCCATTGCACGTTTCTTTTCGCCCTTCTTTTGAGGCTGAGCATGGAAAAATGGATTGAAATTATACCATTCATCTCATGCAGATCTCTAATTAATATAAATGTAATTTAAAGCATTCTTTTATTCCAAAGACCTGATTACGTTCCTTTATAAAAGGACTATTTATCTTTAATTATAAAAATATTCTCATAAATTTTTTATGAGGAATTAATTGACTGAGAACAAATAAATATCACAGAATTATTGTTTTAAAATAAATTATAAAAAACTGGCCAGTTGCAATTGGAAGCATTTGTTACCTCAATTTATTTTCCTCATAATATTGTATTCTGATATTCAAATGTTTAAACAGAATATAGTTAATCATCTGAAGTTATCTCATTATTTTTAAAAGATATATTTACACCATATTTTTTTAGAAAAGAGCAAGCAATTCTTTTTTATTAAATAAAAAATGTAATAAAGTTTGCTTAATTCACATATGTACTCTTTATATCCATTGACAATTAAAGACTTATTTAATTTTAAACTTTTTTACAGGCACATATTGAGTAACATGTAAATAACTATTATATTTACATAAAAAATTTTTTGCAACATTATAAGCTTCTTAAAGGATACATTTAAATTTTAAACGAGAGTATTTTCGTTATCAAGAATAAGCATTTGATAAGCAACTGAAAAATGAGAATTCTGCTATTAGATAATATCAATTGAAGTGTGAAGATTATTAAGGACCAAAGAAAGTATTGCCGACGCTTTTGACGAATGTTTAGTCACAGATAGATAAGAATAATAAACAATCTCAGTATTTCCATCACAACCAGAAAATATCTTTCTTTCATCGAAATATATTAAGTTAAATATACCATTGACAAATAAAAGCAGACTTTCTTAGTTATCTCACTATGTAACGGCAATCATCTTACTAAGGCAGATTTAAGTGTGTTGTATAATTTTCCAGTTGATTATGAAAACCACTCTGCTTCATTTTATTAAACAATAATCACTATTTTGAAATGAAACACTGTTGCGTTTATATTTTGAGTCAATTGAATTTCTTGTAAATTATCATGAATTCTAATAATTTGGTAATGATTCTTCATTGTAAAATAAATTAACCAATCAATTTCCACGAAATATTGACATTGAGGTAGTGCTTTTTATTAGTTTATCAATGTCCTTTTATTAATTATATAATAGCACTAATTATATTAAAACTTTTTTTATTAGTTTTGATATAACCAGTGCTATTAAAAAAATTCTGCTAAAAATTTTTATTTTGAGTTGCATCATACTTATCTATTATTACCTAAGCGAATGATATTAATAAAGTTAACTTCGATCTGGGTTTATTCTCATAAGTGGATATTAACAAAACAACTTAAAAATAATTGGAAAATTTATTAACAGCATTTAACTATTATGAAATTGTTAAAATCGCAATACTTCATTTATTTCTAAATCATATAATTTGAAATATAACAACAAAGATAAATATTTTTCTACTGAATTTGCTTGTGCGAAAATACCGTTGAATGTAAATCGCATCAAGAACGTATTATATTTAAAGTATATCCCCTCAGTTTTGATCATAACATTTCCGCATTATATGCATTACGTCGAAATTAATTTTTTATTTCCAGCAATTTTTCTCAACTATCAGCCAACCTTATAATAACCAAACAGACAAATCAAATTTCGAAAATCTCTCTTTTTGAAGATCATTCATCAATTCCATTGCAACCATTCACGCGACAATGCACTTAAACAAGCAGAAGGGGGTCACCCTCAAATTTATTTCTGTTCTCTTTAGTTCTTTATTGATTTTAGTTATAAGTAAGAGGCGACATTTAAGGTAAATAATTTGATAAAAATTAATCTTATATTTTACTTTCATAAGCAAAAACTTGTTTGATTACTAACAGCGTGTTGATTATGTTAATGTTATTTTTTTTTTTTTAATTTACATATATTACATGATTTTGTTAAAAAAAATACCAAAGTAAAATTTACTCTTTAGAGATTACAAACAATATCTGTGTTAATTGACTAAAAATATAAGTTTTTTGCGATATAAAAATATGTAATGTGTGTCATCTCCAAGATTAATCATTACTTCATATATCAAGGAGCTGAATATGAGAGGTTTTGGGTGTGTCGTTGTAGAACGACAGCCTATAAAGTGCCTAAGCCAAATATTTCTGATGTATTAATGAGTATTTAGTTTCTGACTTATCGTTCTTTATAATCAGTTACTAACCATTTTCATAGTCATTCGTTATATGCAAAATGTGACAGTAAAGAAACAATACCGAATCAAATCAAATCAAATTGATTGGTTATAGGTCTGGAGAGCCAAGAGGCTTGCCAGGAAAGTAATGCAATGTGGAATCCTGAAATGCAACATTAGCTATGACGTGCAATGTGTGAGATATAATGGTCAAAATAAGTTAGTCAATATATTTATAATAGATACTTAAGAGGTGTGAGATTGGAATACAGTACCATCTAAAATATGTTAATATCCTTTATATATGTGCAGATCAAATATAGCAATGAGTATAATAACTATTTATTTCCCTGTTGGCAAATTTCCTTAATAATATAAATGGTAAATCTACTAAACAAAGAATTAATGACTTAATATAAAATTTCAAAAGTGATAGCAAACAAGTTTCTATTGATTTGACACAATATAGTCATTGCTATCAGTTGTGAAAAGATTTTTAAATCTCTTTCTCTCCTTATATATACATACATATAAAGAATCTCTATAAGTAATGATAATGTTTATTGGGTTGTTATAAGAATGAAGCATTTAGCTTAAGAAAATATAGATTGTATTGATGGGAAAATATTATCTATTAATAATACACCTTCTAACTTTATATTGCAAACAGAACTTTTAAAGTGACATCAACCTTACTGTTAGGCTGGGTGCAAAACGGGATTTCTTTTTCTCTCACCTACTTAACTCAGAACACGCAAGTGTTAAGAAAACAAATGGTGGTGATTTAAAAACACCTTTGAATAATATATTAGTTCTTAGTCTCATTTCAAAGGCGTGTGTTCTATCGAATGGAACTTGAGTTGTTGATTAAGGGAAAGATTTAAGCGGAATCCAGATGCATCAATTAGGAGGCCGGCCATCCATCATCGAAGCACCGACCGGAGGCCCGCTTCAGAATGCCAAAGGGTAATGTGATAGCTATGACCAATCTACCTAATTAGCCGATGCTGGGAACACTTGCGAACTCTTATTCCTCTTCAGTTCCTTAATAGGATTTATCTTTCCGAAAGTGGGTACTGCTGATATTATCGATCAATAGGAACCACTTAACTACCTTCAATTTGCGTTCTCGTTTTAATATTCTCCCACATCTGCCTTTCCTTTTATAAATAGGATGACACCAAGATTGATGCTTCCAGCGTTGAAGAGGGTGAAAAACGGGATGAGATCAATGTTGAGAAGCGCGGGAAGAAAAGATTAGTTTTTCGGAGGCTTATCTGACTTCACTCGCTGTTATGAGCTATTTGCTTAGCCTTACTAGTCTGATCTTCAATGCATTCCCTAGCATTTAGATGCTTTTATTTCGTTCATAGATTACAGGTGAAATGAGAATAGAATATATATGGGCTTTTAGTTTATTTGAAAAATAAATAAAATTGGTTTTATTGATGTATTTATGCTATTCTTATCATGAAGTACGCGTTATAAATAGGTATTAGAGAATGTTCAAAATACTTGTATAACAACATAATGCATAGAAAATACGTTAAAATTATGTTGTTGTTGTTGCTATATAATGCCTGGCTATTAGAATTTCCACCTTTCAGCACTGCAGGAGGTGGAAGAGATAGCACTTCATATATTGGGTGTGCGTGCTTCATATAGTGGATGTGCGATGATTTTTTCAAAATTGTAATTTTTGAAAATATGCATTTTAGTTACCTCAGGCCAATAATTTATTGATGTGATATCTTAAAGCAAATATTTGAATAAAACATTTAACACTGTTCTCTAATTTAAGTGCAATTGTTTCATAGATTGATTAACATCTTAATTAGCTATTGACAGAATCAATAACCAAATTTTAATCAATCATTTATCATGTAATAATATATAAAATAAATATGTATATTTATAATAGAATTTTTTTTAATAATGTAAATTTATTTGATTTGGAAATGCATAAAAAATTGGTTACCATAAAAAAGAGTAATATATTTATATAAATATACTGATTGTTATATAATTACTCAGATAAATTAGCTGTCTTCTTAACATTTAAGCAAAAATTTCGGCACAAGTTTCTTGAAAAAATAAACATTTTTCTTTTTTCTAAATATATATAAAAAATAATTAATTAAGTGTGCATTTGTACTTAAAATATACAATATATTATATATCAAGTAACGTATTTTACAGTGAAAATGCAAATTCTGATGAAAAACTTACCAATATCTTAGGAGAATATTTGTTTTTCTTGATCAAAAAATAAATTCTAACTGTATTGAAATTTTTTACGATAGCTATAATAGAAAGACAAAAAATAATGCAGCCAATTTATGGTCATATAATCATCAACTATTTCTTTATTTTTAGTTACAAAATTTTTGTTTATACGTTTTAATTGAAGAACTTTTCTAAAATCATTGAAGGCATAAACTCTAAAATCATTGAAGGCATAAACTTAGTTTAAGGTTCTATCCATCTATGCATCAATCGAATATTTGTTTCTCGCAACTGGAATGGAATGAAGCTTCTATCAGGATGTTAGTCTTTAATTAACTTAAGATAAAAGCTGTTTCATTCGGAAATTTTGGTTTCAGTGTTTGTACTTAATTTAACCGTAATTAACGCTGATTTGAGCTTCTTGTAAAGTTGCTTATGCCAAGATGTCATTAATTTACATCATAGTAACAGTTCGCTCCGTAACTCGTATCGCTTCAAGAAAAGAGGAATGGGGATTGTTGTTACTCCTCCCATTTCAGATTGTCCTCTATGAATATCAGTTGGGAATAAAGAACAAATTATCTGAGAAATTGAATTCTTCCTTTTTTCTATATAGATATTTATTACTTTTTCTCAATTTTTGAAAAATAATTCTTTGGCCATAGCAGCATATGTGCTTATGTTTTTTCCAAATGCACTTCTAATAGGAAATGCATTAAAATGGAGAGGAAAGAAGACCCAATCACAATGTTTAATAACTTTAGTACTAAAAGGAATTTTCAAGCATAAAAATAACTCGTTTTCCCCCCCCCTTTAGCTGATCTATACATGAGACCCAACTTTATGGTGCAAACAACATTGTGAATATATATATATATATATATATATGACTAATTATTTTGATAATTTACTATATACCAAATTTAAGATCATAGGAAAATAATTATTTCTGTTATAAAATTGTTGAGAAAGTAATTCTTAGAATTGAACTCTTGATTCTAAATTATTTTTTCACTTAACACTTTATGATAATGTTGAGGAAAAACAGCCTTAATATGTAGCAGAATAAACATTGTAATTAAAGTTTGAAAATATATCCATGTAAGTTTATTTGCTTATACGTTATTTATTTACAAATAACACTGTCTACAATCTGAGGCAAAAAGTGATAATTACTTTTTAGCTAAGTATAATACTCTCTTTTTCTTTTCTTAGGAAATAATTATAAAAAACATATGCATGCATATATTTGAAAAAAATATATAAGATTTCGAATTTCAATACTGCTTTAGATTTTCAAAATCTAATAAAAATTAAATACATTTTGGAAATATTGAAAGTAAACTATCATTTTATTTTTTTATTTTAGTGGCAAGTAGAGTGAAATTCAAATTTACATTTTAGGATTTGTTGTTGACAAAGATTTAATAAAACACTTAAATTTATTCGTGTCGTATGTGTTACATACTCCTTAAAATAATTTTTGCAAAAAAACTGAAATTCCTAATTTTGTTCGAATTTGTAAGTTGAAAATATAATTTTAAAATCTAACATAGAAAGTTTTATAAATCTACTCAAGAATTTTCAGAAGAAAATATGGCCATATTTTCCTACAATTTCTGCATAAAATGTTCACCTTATCTTGCTATTCAATTTAAAATAATAAAACTTAGTAAATTTATTTCCTTTTCTATTTTAGTTACTATTGGTCACACAACTGTTGACATTGTTAATATAATTCACAATTATGTAATATAAAATTATCAACTATGTTGACTTTATCAACAGCGTAATACTCATTCGAAAATTTGTGAACTCAAATGAGTTATATTCATCTTAAAGGATACTTCGTAGAAGTTTCTAAATGAAAACTCCGTGTGAAACTGAAAAGCATAAGCTGAAATCTTGTTTCTACCATAGTTTAAATTCCTTCGTTAATTCTTCCCCGTTTAATGACACACACCAGACTTTTTATTCCTTTTGGTGATTAATTTTTGCGCTATTCTTATTTAATTAGAAAGAAGAACTTACTTCATGAACGCATTATGGTAATTAATTTCTTAAGGCAATAATGCTTCGGATAAAGTGCTATTAATTGATAGCAGCATTTCGATTATCGTCTCTTGCCACGTCCAAAGAGACTCAATAATATTCTCTACGAAACATCATTTGCTCGTGATTACCAATGTTGACAAAGACAGATGAGTTGATAGAGAAAGAAACCCAGATAAGGCCTCCAACTACCGCAATCATTATTTACTGGGCCAGAGTGGGTTTCCAGCTGACAGGGGACAGCTATTTGTCATCCTGCCCTGCTGTGGACTCCACTTTTCAGCTTCTATGTTGCGATAGAGGAGCTACGGGAGGTGTTCCCTCTCTTCTTCGTTAATTGGAGAACTTTTCAAGACCTTGCTTTCATTTTTAGAAGCGTACAATTACCTTTTCAGTTGTTCCGATTTTCCTTCACCTTATTTAAAGAACGCTCGTCTTTAAATTTTTTGAAAAGGGGTTAGAAAGAACATTTTAACTTTGCTTATTGAAATATACTTTTAATTATTTTATTAGTTTCACCTTTACTTCATATTCCAAAGGCATTTTCCTAATAACTACCACAGAATTCGAAATAAAATTTTATATTCAAGTAAGAAAACGAAATCAAATTTTTGGTTTTGATTTTTTCATTTTTAAATTAAATTTATTTTTGAATTTTAAATGAGTTTCTCAAAAAAATTAAATTGTGATAAAATATCTAAATGATTAAGTATTTAACTTAAATGATTTAAACTATATTTAAATTATGTTAGAAAATTTTAAAATTGATTTGACACATATGGAATAATTTATATGATAAAAATTATAAATTGCATTAACTTCCTTCTTAAGTAGTAAAAATTTCTTTTCAAATATGTGTCTTTAATTATTTTAATTTTCAAGGTTTGATTTTTCCTTTGTATATATGAAAAAAACTGCAGATTTATCAAGATGTTAAAGAATTATTATTTCAAATAAAAGGGAAAAATTATTTTTTAATTAAAATATTTAATAAATTTCATTAGTACTTTAGAATCTTTACTCTTCTTTTTTTAATCTAATCTTTAATTATCAATATTTATATAAAAAGTTTAATTTTAGTGAGTATCCAAATATATATAAATAAGCGTAAATATATTTTATACTATAAATGGAACATATATTTATGTATATAATACAAATTATATGTCAGCAACATTGAAGTATTGAAAGATAAAGTGGTTCCTCTATCTCATATTTTAATTATGTGAGATAATAATTTTTTTTATAATTACGTCTAGAAATACTCTTCGTTCTAATAAAGAATATTTTTTAAATATCCCTAAAATTATTTAAAAGTACACATAATCTAATACACATTTGAATCAATTATAAATACATCTTCGACAAAAAATAAAAGCTACCTAAATATCAGTAGCAAAAATCTTTCTTGTCACGCAGAACATTTTTATTCTTCAATAGATTGAAAAAAAAAATAAGAGGAGGAAAAAACGCTAAAGAAACATCGAATGAGAGTTATTTCTGCAATGGGAGTGCTCTTTATTCCTTAACAGCCGGTATATGTTTCTCAAACAGCAGGAGGGGAGAAAAAGTCCATGTTTTACAATATGACTCGGAATCTATTGCAATCTCTGCTCCCCGATCGAGTTGCTTAAAATGTATCGGAATAAAAAAAATGATAAGTAAGTAAATAAATAAATGAGTAGAAGGAAAGTACACACACACTTAGCGTTGGACATAGAAAATCATCCTGCAGTGACAGATAATAATTCGGTTTTTTGATGCATGTTTTTTTTTTTTTTTTTTCATTCTAGACTGCAAACTCTGCCAGACACGAACATCTAAGAGCCTTTTCAGTTTGATGTACATAGTTTTCCATCTGGGAGATAAGAAAAACTCGGAAAGAAATTATGAAAGGGATTTTTTTCCCCTGCACTTTATTTAAATAGAAACGAATTCATTGAAACGAAATTTTTATATTTCGTTTCAATGAACAGTATTTTGGCTATTTATTTGCAATTATTTTGGAATCTTTGGAAGTACTTGGGGACTTAAGTAAATTGCGTTAACTATTTTATCTTAGGTGATGATTTTGTAGTCAATTTCAAATCACACATAGTGATTGAAAATTATGGAAAATCTGTAAAAATAATATTTCGAAATCAGTAAATAATAAGGCGTGATTTGCACAGTTTATTACATTTGTTGAAAAATGTTAGCATTAACCTAAAATAACCGCCTTGTTACGACTCAGCTGCTAATTTTTGGATGGGCCTATTTTTTATCAAATCAGAGAGAGAGATTAAAAATAAATTTTTCTCACTTTTAAACTTTATGGAGCATTGAAACAGGATGACATTCAAAAACTGCAAATATAGCAAATTGAATAATTTCGCATTTATACAAGATAGAGTTTTGCCGTATATCACTCTTCCTTTAAAATGTTTACTAATTTCGAGAAAATCCCATTATCAGTAGATGTTTTCCATATCCATGGATTACCAAATCACTTTGTCTAACATTTTGTGACTTTTCGTTGTATGGATTCTTAAAGTGTAATTAAGTTTCCCGCCAAAAAGTGCGAACTATACTGCAAGAGAAGTTGCTTAACGATGTATGATGCCTTATCACACAGCTGTATTGCTGAATGATGCGCAGCATATTGAACACCCGTTTTGCTTTCGACACATAAAATCCAGATTTTTCCACCCATTCGATGATAATTGTATCTTTTAACCGTTATTCGTTTCCGAGTTATTAGTTTATAAAACTTTTCCTAATATTATCATCCTCTACACTCAATTTACGCGGTTTCAATTAATGTAGTACTAATAGTTTTAAGCAATTATTATTTAATAAATTTTTGTTTAGGATTAGTTCACTCCGTTTCTGAATGAATTAAATACTCTGATATTATCGTAAGAAATTTTGTACCAATGTTAAATATATTAATTTCACACTTACTGAATTTTACGAGCACTTTTCTAATTTTATACCTTGAATAAATATATCTATGTACTAATGGATCCGTTCAATTTCACTTTGTTGGAATCTTCTCATACTTTTTCCAAATGAACAAAGATATGGACTTATTATCATCATATTCTTAAATTTATCTTCTTTTTTAATAATGTTATCATATTTTTATTTTAATGATGTTATTACATAAAGATAATTAAGCACAAAGTATACATAAAATCAACAAACAGCGGCTAAATATCTATATATATTTATTTTGCAATTGTATACTTAACAATTAAAATATAGTGAGCTTGTTAAGAAATATTAATAAATAAAATATGTTTTGATGTTCATATACAGTAAAATTATACAAATAATAATTATTAAATTTAAATTACTATTAGATAAAAATATATAGAAATGGTCAACATATAAATTCTGTTGTCTTTTCTGCTTTTGGGGGAAATAGTCTATTTAATAATAGCTGCACCATTATACGTAATCACAGCTTATTTATTTTACTCTCTCTCTATTATAGTTGTTATAATCATTTATATTTAACTATAATTTATAACTTTAATTTACAGTTAATTATAACCATAATATATGTAACCAAACTACAAAGATACTTCGATATATGTAATAGAAAATATAAGTTGCTGCATTTAATATTGGAATTCGAACAATTTTTATGCATCTAAATAAAATTTATTTTTCATATCTGGGATATAATACAATACTTAATGTTATTTTTGCACATAAAAACAATTTTGTTTTTTAGAAAAAGGCAATGATTTCTGAAAAATATAAATTTCACATATTATCACGAAAATTTTCATATTTAAGTATAATTTTGTACCTAAGTGAGTACTTGGTAATCTAATTACTTTATTCAGACATTTTCACTGACAATATATATATAAAAAAAAATAAATAAAATAAAATAAAATGTCTCATTTTACTTTGATTAGCTAGTTGATATATAATAAATTTACACAGAAGATTTTGTAACATTTTCGATCATGATACGGGCACTTGGAGGTGTTTGTGGTAGTGGGAAATGTACCTGAGTGACATTAGATAATGCCTTCAAAACTTTGGGAAGTTCGAATCATCTGTTATTTCAATGTCACCCCTTATCAGGCTTCCTTCTGCCATATGCTTTTATATTACTTGAAAGAAAGAACTGAAATTCGACCTACGCCCATTGCCGCGATATGCATTTACATGCGATATAAATTGAGTTCCGTGTCGTCAAAATGACAAAGACTAGTCACTGTTTTAGAGAGCATGTAATCGCTCTTTAATGACTACATGAGAGTGAATTGTCCATGATGGGGAGAGTTAGTCATATGAGGGTTTCGTCTGCCACCTGAAACCGCTGATGAACATTTCAAACGCCCTCGCTTGCTTCCATCTTTTTTTTATCTGAAAGCTTTTTAAAAAATAAATTATGGATAGTTAGAAATCGTTCAAAGAAAACAGTTTTGTTTCGTAACAATTTAGCTGTTATCCAATTTATGAAAATGCATTAAAAAAGTAATTACAAAAATTATACACAAGAAAAAAAATGTAATCATATATTATAAATGAAAAACGTTTAAAATATGACTGATCATTATGAATTGAAAATTTTAATTGTATTCCTTTATTTTCTTTTTTCTGTACATTTAAAATCTCTAAATATATTTAGTTGTGATTTTGATTTATAAATTTTAATTTTGTACAAATAATTCAAAAATGTAAATTTAAAATATTTTTATATGTGTATAGTTATTTATACCACAATAAACATGATAAGTGTGCTATAATACTTGTCATTATATCATTTAAATATAATAATCTAAAAATTTGGTTTTGGTCAAACTATCAAAAGGGAGGAGAACTTAAGAAAAAGAGATGTATTTATATATAGATTTAAATTATTTATTCAATAAGTAAAGATAATAATAATTATGTGTGATGTTTTAACTATGTTATGTTTTATATTCTATGTCTAGAATTTTAACAAATATTTATGTTGTCCTTATTTTCTATTCAAAATCCTTCTTTCGACCTTGAATAAGTTATATTTTGAATAAAAGTATTAAATTTATTTAAAATTCATATTCCTATAAACCCACCCTCTATTAGAGAAAGAGCTTATGTCGTTATATAATATACTTATATAAGAACTCCGCTAACGGTCTTAAATACAGCACTCCGTAATGTATAAACCTGTTTTCTCTTAAGTCTCACTAAAAAAGCAAATTATCGTAAACATCTAACCATTTTTTCAAGTCATACATGATTTAATGAAATTCAAAGATTAAATTGCTTTCCTATTGCTAGTTGCTCATATCTTTGTTTTATTAATCCAGCTACTCTGCCAATACTATCAATTCTTATCAATTCGAAGAAAAACGAACACGGATTCCATTTGTCGCGGTTTTTAAAAAGATGCTTACGAATCGGACATGCAACGAAACTTCTCAAATTAAATGATAAGACTAGGAAAAAAAAATGAAAAAAAGTGATTAAATGCGGGCTTTTAAATCAAGTGCAAATGAGTAACGCGGGAATTTCCGCTCCATTTCATTTAATTCGTCGGACTCTATTCAAGGATAAGTGGTTGGTTTTCTTCAGAACATTTTAATAGAAGCACGTTGAGGAATTTAAGTATTTAATCAATCAATTTCTCTCTTTTATGATTTGGAATTCAATCACGTGCTAACTAAAGAAGTCATAATCTATTTCTAAAAAATATTTTTTTTTAATTTTTTATCCCCAGAAGAAATTATGTAGCTCTAATTTAAAACAAATTACCAGATTAAATCACTTAGTAAAAATTGCTGCAGTATTGAATATAAAATCAATCATGTCTTAATACATTTATAGAATGATTGGCAACTGAAAATTGGATTAAAATATATTTTTAACTTTCATGTCTTTGAGATATGTATAGATTATATTGTAATCTTTGTATTACATAGTTGACTGGAATTCGCTGTGAACTTGTACTTCGGAATGAAGGATTGTTTCCCAGCTATTGTTTAACCAAAACATAATGAGTGCTTGTTTCTTTTCTACTATATACAATGATTTCTGTCAGTGTGGGTGCTTGGAAGTTTTCCGAATTTTCTCCCTTTTGATGCGTGAATACGACATACTCTTGAATTTCTAGAAAGATACTAGAAAAGCCTTCTTGATAAACATTATGCAGCAAATTCTTAAATGTTTCACGTTAGTTTTTAACTTTTAAGGCTACCTGCAATATTGTATTTATATATGCGCTTGATATGAATGCATCATAATAGTCTATATTATAAATAATTTTGGACCATTACAAAATTGGATTTCCCAGAATCATTTAGTGGCATTAATAATAGGGTTACAGAGAAATAAATGAACATTTAATTTAAACTGTATTTTGAGTTATATTTTTCTTTTTCAATGAATGAAAAATATGTAAGAATTTATTTAAGGTAAAAGTATTTTATCACACCCTTCAGCTCTTGCTTGATTATAATAAAGATTTATTTTAAAAAGCGTATTGTTATTTGATAACTTAATTAATGATTTACAAAGCAAAAATTTCGGCATGCGTGAACTATATACTAACAATTTTTTTTTTTTTTTTTTTTTTTAAATAACACATTGTTTTTTTTATTCTTTTGTTTTTGTTGATATGGTATGGTCAGTAATTTCTCGGAAGAACATAAATTCCATTTAGTTATATTTCTCCATAATTTTTTTTTAAATCAAATTTCTCATCAAATATTTTACAATTTTGTTTATATTATCACTAATCACTCATTGTGAACCTTTATTAAGATGTGAATTTTATATTTTGGATAAAACTTTGCAATCTAGGTTAACAGTTGTACTTAAATTGCTGACTAAGCATTGAATGATATTCGTATTGTTTCCAAGAACAATGAAACATTTTACTACTTTATAATTTAGTGGCTGAAATCCTTTAATTGAAATGTTTTAATTTATTTTAGACACACTGGAAACTATTCAATAGTTTACACCAGAAAAATGAAAATGTAAGTTTCTAAAATCGTATCTTCAAGAATTGTGTTAGTTATTTTTTGTCAGTCTAATTAATGATTTCAATTTCAATTCTTAAGAATAAGACGTTACCGTTTTCGTAACATAATTGATATAACAATAAAAATTTCAACTAGAGAAATTCCCCTATTTAGCAAATTAAAATTAATTCTTCTCTGTTATGCTTATATTTGATATCAACTAATTAGTGTCAGAACAATTGACTCCCTATTGAAAAAAAATCTGTCATTGAGAATATTGTAACGACTAAAATAATCTTTTTCACGAAATTGGAAACATTTAAATTCCAAAAGTCAACTTTGGAGAATGGAGTCAAAGTAATTCTATACCCATTCGAGGATAGTATTAAATGTATTCTTGTAATGAGGAACGAATTCTTGTATAGTGGGATTTTTAATATAGATCTCATTAAAAAATCTTTTTATGTATATGTACATACTATATTCTAAACAATAAACTTTCTTAAATTTAAAATTTAATAAATTCTATGACTTTCTGCATAGTTGAAAACATTCCCAATATATTAGAAACATAAAAGAACTTGTGTACTAATTTTTTTTTTATCTAACATACTACTTGATGATATTCTTAATCAAGTGTTTTTCTAGGGAAAGTGCTTGTATCCTCCCTTAACGAATATATTTATCACTTTTAATTTTTTCATTTGGTTTTATTTAATTGCTTTAATGAAATTATGTATCAAGGCAGTTTATTTACCACAAATTGCATAAATTATGTGAAAGATGTTAAATATTAGAATTTTAAACTCATATATTCAAGAGTTGAGTACCTTACCAAGAAATATACTGTAACCCAATTCAGACCATTAAATCTCTTATGAATCTGACGAAATATTGTTAAACTTATATGAGAGAGATATTAGATAATCAAACAAATCTAATTGATTCACTCTTAATTAAAAGTATTTCCATTCTTTGAATATTTTCTGCCCTTCACTCTTTTCTTTTTGTTTTAGTTTGAATGAAACATTATGTGTTTCTTATTTATGTTAATAATTTAGAGCACATGCCTTTGAAGTGATTGATACATGAAATATATATTTATTTTCAAAAAGCTGAGAAATCTTATTGGCTTAACATTTGGCTAAAATGCGTATTGAAATTTTTGCAACATTTGCTACAGTGTGCGTTTTAAGCTACAGAACAATTTCACAGAAAAAAAGAGTTAAGCAGTTCAAATTAGCATATTTGTTTAAATTAATATTTTATAACATTAATAAAAAAAATAACAAACACTTATATGTTAGATAAAGTAGCCTGCTATTTGTAAGAATTTTCTCAATTAAATTCAAGTTTAGACTAGCTTTATTCAAATTTAGCATACATTGTATTAATCGGAAGATATTTTTTTAATTTTTTAAATTTCTCATTTTTAAACTAGAAATGTCATACAAATTTCCACATTTTTTATTCCTAAATCTAATTAAAAAAAAAAAAGGATAAGCAGTGCAACATCAAAATGTGCAAAAAAAAAGGGGAAAAAGGGTTTGGTTTATATACCAAAAACGCAACTTATATTTCACGAATTTATTAAGTTAATGTTGAAGAAGAGTGAGCCCTAATGCTCATTCAGAACGATACGATGCTTGGGCGGGTGAGTATGTCATCATTTATTAATTTACAAAAATGGACAGTTCGATCTTCCACTATATATAAAGTAATAAGCTTTTAAAATACTTTCCGCTTTATAGATCAAGGCCTACTCGTAGCTGTCGTACGTAATTGCTCGATTAGAAGCTAATTGAAAATATTATCTAAAGAAAAGGGCGGTAATAATTGAGGGATAGCTAATATGGCGAAAATAAAAGGATCGCTGTGGTTTCGAATTCAATTGCTCTGGCCCTTAATTAACTCACGATCAGTTCACTGCTAAATGTGTGTGAGCGTTGCGTGCACTTTTAAACTTCGTCCTCGATGGTTGATATTGTCTTAAGGGATTATGTTCACATTACGAAAATAAATTTATCGATCGTTAGTGCTATATTTTTCATTGACAATTTTGCTTTGCTATAAGTGCTATCACTTCAAGCATTAATTGCCCGTGAAAGCTGCGAAACAGCAGATTTACAGAAATATCACTCTCGACTTGCGCAATTAATGAATTGAGTTTTAATTTAATTAGCCAACCTAAATTTTGACTTAATAGATTTACAATACAAATATATTGAATTCTGTAGGTGTGAGTAAATTCATATAATTATTCACTGTAATGAGATCGAAAGAGTTAATTTATCAAAGTTATATTTGAAAATATGTGCACTTATATCTGAGAAGAAATTCATGGTGATCTAAAAGCAAATGTTCCTAAAATGACTAACGTGTCGGACAAGCTTTAAGGAGAATCATAGTTTATTTCCAATTGTTTTAATATTATCCATACCATGAGTACTGACATAATTTTGATAAAATTAATGAGACAAAACTTTTTTTCCATAAAATCAATTTTTATAATAAAGAACAAAAGGTGACTCCTGTGATATTTAAAAAGAGAATTGTCTTAAAATCAAAAGTGTCTTTATTCCTTAATACGGTACTTTGAATCATTTCGAAATAGAATTTATTTTTACATTGAAAATCATTTTTCTTTCAGCAATTCCTAAATATTAAAATCGTATTATATATATATATATATATATATATATATATATATATATATATATTATTAAAATTTATAGCTATCAGCTTAAATAGTAATTAAAGTATATCCCTATGTAAAAACATACTAGCAATAGATTTTATGAAGCTGTGTTACAATCATTATTAATAAAAAGATCAAAAAGTACTAATTAGATTATTTTCAATGCATGGTAAACATTTGTGAAAATTGTGAATTTAAGGTTTAATACTTCTGACATTATTGCAGTCAATAGAAATGCCTTTTTTAACAGTAGAAAAATAAGAAATAAGTAATTTATACAAAAAAGATAGTCCTGAACTGGAGAGTCGAAGTTTCAAAAGATTATTTAGCTATTTGACAGTCAGATTTCGATCTAGAATTTTAACAATAAGATGTCAATGGCTTTTCTACAGCATTGATGCGTATATAGGAAAATGTATCTTACCGTATCATAAAGAAGTTTCGTTTACTTTTGGTAAAAATGTTCACTTTCCCGTTAAGGACATCATAAAATAACCATAAAAGTATTCAGTTGTTAGAGTGTTCCTTACCAGGTTAGCTTTCCTTACAAAATATTTTCTATGGTATACTTTGTATACCACAGAATATTATTTAATAATATAATTTCTATGGTTATTAATTAAATTATTAAACACTTTTGATTTGAAATTGAATTCTCTTATTAAACAATAATAGTGAAAATAAAAGTTTTGCTATCACTCTTTAATATTTTCTAAAAGATAAATATCTTAAGATCAGTCAATCTTGTCTTAATTTCTCAGATAGTCTACTATCTTCTGGAAAATTCGCAATAAGTAATTAAATAACTTGTTTAAAAATTGCACCCTCATTAATTCATTACATATGATTTAATCATTTCAAAATCTATGCAAATTTTTACACGTGAAAATTAATTTCTATCCTCTATAAAATTGCAAAATTTGAGACATACAGGATTAAAATTACATCTGAAATTCTTTTATGATCAAATTCATTACATGAAATTAATTGTATATTTGAAATATTAGACATTTATTGCAATGTAGGAAAAATGACTAATGTAAAATTGGCATTCTTGTAAAAAATAAATGATTTTCAAATTTTTCATAAATTTTTTTAACTTTTGAAACAATGAAACAAAGTCTGAAATTTCTTGCTCTAACTAAATAAAATTAAGATAACAATTTATTCAAATGAAAACAGCAATACAAATCAATGCCTAGTAATTTATTAACTAGTTTCCCCATCTATATTATATGAATTTTAGTATCAAATATTTAAGAATTACAATTGAGAGCTAAAATATATACAAATTATGTATACAATAGAATTTCTTTAAGGAGATATTCAATTTATGCAGAGTTTTCATTACTGTGAGCAAATTATTTCTTTTCACCACTGAAAAATAAAAATTCAATTGAAGGTTATTCGTTTAACGTGCACCGTAAATCAGATAATATGAAGCAACACTTGAAAATTTGCTTATAAAGAAACAAATTTTCTGGGAAATTTTGCTTCTTTAAAAAATAAGTTTAAATGTTATTTTTAGGGAAATGTTTATTCCATAATTCAATATCTAAGCAGTTGGCAGTTTGCCGATCTAATGTAGAAAATGAACTTTTAAGTATACATTAAATATATTAATTTGCTTCAATATTGTGCATTCACAAATTCATGTCTTTTTTATTTTTTTGCATTTTTCTGTTTGTATGGTGTAAATATTTACTCTATATTTATGGTTAAATTTTATTATCCCAATTTAATTTTTAACACACACTCTTTTTAGTTGGTACGTATGGCATTAACGAGTTTCTTTATGCTTATATTATTATAAATAAAATTTTAAAAAATTTTATATTGTAATATGTATTCCATTGTGCATATCATACGATATGTTTATATGCTATTAATTATATAATTTTAAACAAAATATTATACATAGAGCACGGTTTTATCAGTTTCGTATTCATCACAAAGGAAAATTATCAGAAATTTATGATAAGAGACACTTTTTCTACAAAACATTGCTTTCAAGTTATTTTGGGTGTATTTGCATTCAAATGTCCAAGGTTTTAGTGTGAATATAAAAAATAAAGCAAATTTTATAGAAATCAATTTCAATTGTACTTAAAATATGTCTCTAAGTAAAAAAAGTATGCCAGCAAAAGATTTCATAACGTTGTATGACAAACATTATTAAGAAAAAGAAACAACAAAATTACGATATTAAAATATCGTCATTATTAAAATTAAATTGACCCCGTAAATTGATAAAAGAATGTTTAAGTTTGCAAAGAAAATTTTGAACTCAATGAGACATGACCTGCTAAAATTGAAATGATAATTTTACAGAGAATAAAGCGTATGTTTTTCAAAATAAAATATCGTACTACAAGTACAAAAAATGAGCTAAGCTGCACATGCAAATATATTTGTGACTTGGATTTTACTACTTTTTTACGTGATTTTGTCATTGATGAAAACTACTTGCGGAATACAAATTTTTTAAACGGAATAAAATAGAAAACATTTCTACCAATTTTCATTCGAACAATGTAATATTCCATACATTACATTTTTATCTCATAATATTTTTGGTATTCTTATTAAAATAAAAAAGTAACTTATTTACAAAAAGAAAAAATAAATTCTTCTCATATCAAATAAATTGCTCACTATAGATAAATTTTATTTTCAAAATAAATATTTTTTTAAATCTTTTATTTTGTTCTAAGGAATTCATATAATTGGATTTGTAACATTCTTTTCATTAACATGTATTCACATCGTACTTTGCTTCCACCATTTTGTGTAACTTAATGAATATTTCTGATCTTACGCATTTTTTCCCTCAGATTTTTTGCGTTGTAAATGTTTTAACATGACTGTCTAGCCCAAAAATGTTCTTATTTCCCGAATAACGGAAAAAAACATGTGATTTGTATTGATTGATTCATTATTTCAATTGTAACGATAGAAATATATAAAAGTTAAGTACTTTAAGGCTAAAATTTACTTAACTTGTAAGAATAAAATTAATTAATATAATATTTTTGCTTCAATAAAATTTACAAAAAATTATATTTTAATTTTTTATCACATTCACTTCATATATATATATATATATATATATATATATATATATATATATATATATATATATATATATATATATATATATATATATATATAAACGGAATATAAAACTTCTAGTTGATACATTTCAATTTAACAATAAAAATATGTTTTTAGATTAAAGATAAGAAACGTAGTTTTTTTATACATGATATATTGCTAAATCATCGTTTCATTGTTCTGTTATTATAATATTAATAATTTAATTATAATGCAGCATTACATACACAAATCTTCATTTTATTCAAATTAACATTTTTTTCAAGTATATGTTGTCAAAAAGCGCATCAAATTTTATTATCCTCAAATTAGTTTTTGATTTTCTTGGAAAAAATTGAATAGTTAATTTACTGCGTTGAAAATACCTCAATACTATATTTATCTAATTATAAAGTATTAAATTACTTATGAGAAAGAAAAATATGACATATTTTTATTACATCAGTATTTATACAAATACCAGCTATTTTAGTGATGCTACTTAGTAACTGTATAATGAAATACATTTCAATATTTGCGATATTCACGAAAAATAAGTTATGGTTGTATCCAAAATCATTTCTAACAGCTATTTCAACTATTTCTTGAGTACATTAGCTCTTCATAATAGTCGATTCTAATATGATTTACATCTGAGATTTGCTTTATAATGATAATTCAAATGAAGAGATTAAATTAAATCTCGAAATAAAATCTGGTAATAATATTATTAACTAAAATTGGAACAATAAATATAAACTAATCATTTGTTTGGTCATTAATGACTTTATTTCTCATTTCTGAAGTTTCACATAAATGAGATATTTGTGAATAACAGATTGGTTCTTTAAAGTCTATTGAGAAAAATTAATCACTTTATTTTAAAACAAATCTATCAATGTATAAAGTAAAAATCAGGTAAAATAAATGCTATATAGCAACGTGGTTTAATTTGAAAAACAAGTCTTCGCACCCTAAAAGAAAAGATTGTTCTATTCATAAAACTACAAGGGCATCTATTGAGGAAGAAGCAAGTAGGAAAAAGTTGAAACATTTAATTTTACGTCAATTTTGATGTATACTTGTTTTTTTAAATTTAAATGAAAATAAGGTGTTAGTATCTATAGACATAATTGAACATTGTTCAAAATTTACAGTATCAGTCTAAACTCTTTAGTTATTACAATGATAGTAACATATTATTGCTTCTAAGATATCTTGTTTTCGGACTCATGAAGTCAAGATAAGTACTAATTGAGAGTATGTTTCGTTTTTTATTTCTATTAAACTTGAATTTTAGTGATTACTTATTTTTAGAACTTAACTTTGAAGGTTAGGCACGGATTATTTATTTCTGATATGCATATTTCCAAGAAAAGATTGACTCAAAAATAAAATAAAATATCATACGTAGTAAAAGTAACAACAAGATATTCTAAAATTAAATCTGAACAAAAATTATTGGAAAACTTTTAATGCAAAACAATTATTGAAATCATTGATAAAAATCCATTATAAATTTTAAGAGTTGCAATTGAGAAAATCAATGAAATTTTTTTTTATTATTAACTTAAAACTTTATTATGTTGATCGTGTACATATCCATGTTTAATGCTTAAGTACAAAGCATTTAAGTTGAACTTAACCTTATTTACGTGGCAAATTTCCCAATAAACGTTATTCACAACGGAAATTATATAAAAAGAATATACAATGTAACTATTTCTTGATATTCATTATGACATGGTCATAACGTGTACTGTAAATTTAAATCATGTCACTTTTTCAATGAAAAAAAATTTTTAACTGTATCTCTTATCACAATATTTGCTTATTACGGAAAACGTTTATTGAATCACCATGTAAAATAATAATTTTAAATATTAGATTCATTATCTGTATAAGCACTCAAACTATAATATCGCTTGTGTCAAAAAAATGTATCACGGAAGTGTCAAAGAATTGTATCACGGAATCAAATTTTAAAATGAATATTTTAATATAATTTACAACAAATAATAATTGAGAACAAAATTATTTTGAGTGATCTGAAGAAAGATTAATGGAATTTAACTTAGAATAAGGACACAAAGTAACACACCTTTCTAATTGTTACCTTGAACAATTCAGCTAATCGCTATGTTAGAGTAAACATTTATTATTTAAACGTGTATGGACTTCAAGGTTAAAGTAATCAAAGTATTATTTAAGATATTAGTTCATTTATGAAATTGATTAATTTGCTTATAGATTGATTGGGTCTGTACACTTTTTAGCTGCAACAAACCTATTTTATTTCAACTTAAATTATAAATTATATTTTTATTTATTGGAGGACAATTTTATTAAAATTAACTTATGTAAAATTAAATTGTTCTTGCATACTGATAAAGTCTCTTAAATATGCTGGTTAGAACTCTCTGTTAATTTTTTTTTTCTTTCTGGACATACAAAAATCATAATTATATCTTTAAAATTTAATTAAAGAAAAGATAATATTTTATGCTTCTCTTAAATTTTGCTTAATGGGAAATTCTATGTCTAACACATTACTTCAAATTTATATAATTCCTTTGTTAAAAAATAATTTTCAATATTTCATAGCATTTACTTACCAAAAGTATTTGTTAATCGTATGCCGATTACAATTCCTTATTTCATCCACAAATACCTTTGTAGTACTTTAAATACATTAAGTTCTATGAAATGAAATATTTCTAAACTTGAATTTCAGAAAATAGCATAAATTTCAAAATAGTACATTCTTTGATAGTTTGACTGAAATAAATTATGACTTTTGAAAGTAAATATCTATATAACAAACACGCATGTTTAACAATTGAATTATTTTTTGTTAAGTAATATTTAAAACATGAGGCTGAAATACATAAAATTCTATAATTCAGTGTCATCATAAAATAATTAACTTTTATAGTGAAATTCTATCTTAAGCAATTTATATAAAAATAGAAAACACTTAAAGCTAATAATCACATTTTCTAATCCTCAAGGTAACTTATGTGTATATTACTATAAAAAGTGCTAAATAAATTACGCATTTAAGTAAGAATTAAAAATTCAAAATTTATAAAAAAACAATTTAATTTTATACACAATTTTTTTAAGCTCTAATGATATAATTAATGTATAAATTTCTATTCCTAACAAAATACATTTAACGAAAGGAAAATAGTATTTCTAAACCAAAAAAATAAGTCAACTTGAAGCTTAAATATTTATCATATCTTTTTCTTGTATGGGTTTTTAGTTGCTTTTCGTAATTTTATAGAGCTGTGTAGATAAGAGATGAATTAATAATATATCGTAACAGTTTAGCAATATTTCTTAAGTTTATTCTTTAAGCAGGTTTATGTTTTTTTTTACATAATTTGTCAAAAAATGTTAATACTCTTTTTCAAATACCTTAACATGAAATGCTTTCGAATCACTAATCAAATGCTAATAATTTGAAAATATTTTTACTTTTTAAGCAATTTTTTTCCACTAAATTTAATAGATTTGATATTTTTTACCGTAAAAAATGTTCTGAACTCGAAAATTCGAAACGCAATTACTATAACACACATTATGATATCATTTCTAAAAACTTTGCATCATTTAAAAGTGATAAAAAATTCAAATTTATATTAAAGCTTCTTTAACAACTAAGATTGCAAATTATATTAACATGATTTAAAATTCTCAGAAAACACTTAGCTGTAAAAAGATTATTATTAAAAGCAGTCTCGTTGAAGAGACTGAATGTGAAGTTTCTAAATACACTGCGTAACAATGTTTCTGTTCATTCACATGGTACAGGAGATAATTATAGATATAATCAGTTTTTTAATTTTTTATATAGTTTTAAACTTAATTTTTTGCTTACCATTTTTTTTTTAATATTAAGAGTTTAGTCCAAATCAATAAAATTTCTTTTTGAAAGCATGCAGATGTTTTATTTGATTATTTTCAAGAGTTAATTTCTCATTAAATATTTTCCACTTCTAATTTAGTTTATCAGAATATACTGCTAAAAAAGTGTTCGAAAATCTGTTCTTAAATATTTCCTGAACAAATTTCTCTAAAGAATATTAGGAGATAAAAGGCTTCTAATTTAACTTCATAATATTTTTGACATTGATTTTAAACAAACAAATTTTTTATAGTACAAAAATGAAAAATTTTGATATTTCCGAAATAAAAGTAAAATATAAAGAATAAATACTATTTTCATCATCAGATAAATCATCATCAGTATCAGATAAAAATTTTAAAGGTAATATTTGAGTAATTTATATAACTTAGTAAATAATATTTCAATGAAAAAATCAGTAGTAATTACATTAATTTATTTGATTTTACACCTGAAAATATTTCATCATATTGTTGCTTGTGGCAAAAATATAATTTGATTTCCCTTTGTTTTTACCAAATATGCATACCACAAATATTTTGTTTGAAATCTGAACTCTATAATGTTATTAAAAGGGGGGGAAAATGTGAGCTCAGAGAATTTTTTTTTTCAATCGAATCGCTAAATTTAAAATGGAAACTCTAGTTCAAAAAATATAGTACAGAACTTTGAATCAAAAATATTCAGTAAGAATTAGTTTTTTCTTAATGAATCTTATTTCATCAAAATTAATGATATTAATTCTTCGACAAATCAATATCTTTACAAATGGAGAATAATGTAGAATTTATAATTTACATGTGATAAATTTAAAGATTGTAGAAAGAGTAAAATAAAATGATAGATATTTATAGGAAAAATGAAATATTAATAAGTTTATCTAAAAATACCTGCGCATACACACACAAAATAATTTCTGTTACTTAAAAATTAAGTTAGCATGCATCCAAATGCTGTACAAAATAAATGTAAAGAAAATTGTCATTGTTTCGTTTACTGATGTCTCATAAATTATTTTTATTCGTCATACACAATCACCCAATCCACAGCAGTCCCGAAGCTTTTTCGCACAAACCGTAAGTAATGTTTACTTTTACGTTAAATAATGCAATGCTCAAAGCTTTAAACTTGCTGTTTAAATGTTTCACAGACTTATTTCCTTTCGTGAAAAATCGTTTTATAAATTTCTTACTTAAAACAACTTCAGTATGATTTCTCAGCATGTCGGTGGTAGTCTCTATTTTCCCGAATCTACTTTGTTAATTATAATTTTAAATACATTATAATTGTTAAGGATAAAAAAAAGTTGCTCACAGATCTATAAGGATTAAAAAATAAACACACATTTCATAAAGTGTTATTTAGTTATATATTTTCCCTTAAACATTTTTTTAATACATTATCTTATGATTATAATTAAAAATGCTCCAAAAACTCAACAAAAAATTTCCATACAAAATATTTAAATACATAAAATATATTATGAATTACTGTTCTTTAGAAATTAATTTTTTTATGATTTGTTATGTTTTAGGGTTGAAACTTACTATAGTTGAAGTACAATTCAAGTTAATTCGTGATTTGAGCATTTTTATTTGTTCATATGAATAAATAGATGACTGATTTTTGATGATAAAATCTACTTTTAAACCATATATTAGATTGACTATATATATTATGTACTGACTGACTAATAAAACAAAATGAACTGGACACTTCTGTGATAATTTTGTCATGAATTTGTTAAAAGGAATAGAAAGGTACACTAATAGTCTCGTGGATTAAACAATAAATCAAATTTCTTGTATTTAGCGTTAATGTCGCAATAAAACAGTTTACCATTAGACTAAAATAAATAAAGAATTTCATAAAAATATACATCGATCATTTCATATAAACCTTTTAGATGAAATGAAGTTAAAAAATAAATCAACAAGAATATTTTTTTTCAACGGAAATTATTTGAATAAAATTCAAATGCAAAAAGCAAACAGGAAACTAAAAACACAGGAAAATTGTCAGGTAGGAAGGGGAAAAAATCCCTTTCAATATAGGGAAAAGTGGGTATTTTCTTCTAAACAAGTAAAGGCAGGGAATCTGTTTCAAATGCGTTCAGTAAGAGGACGTCTCCCCTGAATGGTCATGAAAGAGTAATCCCGCTGCAGCCCTCGGCAATGACTCAGCCCCAATGAGCGACTATTTACCTTTGCTAGGGACTCCAGTATCATCACACTTCCTCCCTGGCAACAATAATAAATATCTTCATTCAATTACTGCCGCTCACTTACAGCCCTTCAATATTTTCCACTTCAGACCTCTCATTTTTCTGCTTTAACTTAATCTGGCTCCCCCTCGATTCTCTGCAACACATCAGGGTGATAAAAAGACTCGAAATAGCTTCAGCTTGATAGAGAACGGTCTAATAAAAAAGTGTTATTTTAAACAGAAGATGAGTGATTCACTCCTTTTTCCTTACATCTAGTTTTATTGTAAACTATCCAATCATGTACACCTCACTCAAGAATGTACTAATCGTAAATTTCATAGGCTATCAGGTTGTGCTTACATTTCTTATTATGGAGAAAGTATATGCTTTTAAATTCTACTTAAACTATGATTTCTTTCGTTTTAAGAATGATAAAAACTCCATGTGTCGTGTTGTGTCACTAAGTTAAATTTCCACAATTTTTATGTTATTGTGTTACATTAGACATGGGCTATATTAAGTTATGTACATATTATGTATATATTTGCTAAAGCGAAAGTCTAAACTCATGATATCCGATAGATTTACTTTTTAAAAAATTTTATTTACTATCATCTACCCTGAGGGAGTTTTTTCACTTATTCTTTATATGAATCTTCATTAATTTTTAATTTTAGTTTCCATTTGAAATTGAATGTTTTATTTCATATTAATTTTAAGTTCCTAAATTTGAGTCAATTTATTTACCAATGAAAAACTATTTCAAATATTATTTCTCCCTTTTAAAGGTATTATATTATTTAATTTTATGACAATAAATATACTTGATTAAAATATGAGACGATTAACTTCAGAAAATATAATGTACTGTGCACCATTTTTAAAATACATGATTACATAAAACTGCAATTATAAATATTTATAATTATAGTTTTTAAAAATCACCAATTGTTAATAATTATGTTTATATCATATGGCTGGATGCTTTTTTGTTACTGGAGGCTCTCATTAAAATAATCTTAAATTATATTCTTAATATATATTGTCAAATATACATTTTCTACAATTTTATAATTATTCCTTCATTTAGCATAAATTATTTCTCACGCATAAATTTAACATTTTAAAATTTATTATTTCGCGATGGTTCCTCTTTTGAAAATTTCTTCCAAAAATTCCACAATTAATTAATTCTAAGATGTAATTTGTAGTGGTACTATACCAATCAGTATATATAAATTACACTTGAGATTTGAACTAAGACACATCTAAAACTATAAAGCATGGGGTTGCCTTAATTTAAAGAATGGCTATTAAATTTAAACGAACCAAAATACATTAATATCAAATATATACACACATTTAAGTAAGAAGGTAAACTCTGTCGCAGCTATTACAACCCCATTTCTTTCAGCAGTTCATTTATAGCATTCAGTTTTGTAACAAAATATTGGGACCAAGAAATGTTGGAGAAGTAATTTGTAGACAGTCCATTTTCGGCGATCGATGTTTAGAGAACTGCGTAGCTTAAAGATCGGAGCCTAGATCTTGTGAATGGATGGACCAGATCCTTCCTCAGACGACCTATTCTGCTTTGTTACCTTCCCTTGACCACTTGCGCTTTTTTTCCCCTCGATCAGAACTTCAGTTTACATTTTCATCCCGATTTCTTTTACCTCTGACAACTTGAGTAGCTTTTTCCGACTTCTGCCGTTCTTTCGCCGAACGTTTTATTTTATTTGTATATTTTTTCTCCTTTTTTCATGTATAGATATTTTTTTCTTTGGAGCCTCTGAGGTTATATTGCTATTACGAAGGATTTGTAACTTTTTTTTTGTTATCTTTAACAATACCCTCCTGAATAGTATAAATGTTTCCTGAAATCTGGAACTAGAAAAATTTTTGTGTCGATAAATTCAGCATTGAAAAAGATTTCATAGTAAGGATTTGAAAAATGCAACAAATTTTAAAAGACAAGCATTTTTTTTTTCAATAATTTGATTCCTTTCGTTAATCTAACGACTTTCTAATCTGTTAAAGAAACCAACATTTCAGCTTTCTTTTTTTTTATCCCTTAGTTATTATTTAAAATGTTACTTATGAATATTTTTATTTAAAGTAAATTAGTATACAATATGTATTTAAAATTCAAACAATTAAAATTTTTTATCTGCTTTATATGAAAATCTTATAACAAAGAATGTCTTTATAAGGCAATTAAATTTGTAAAATGTATTGATAAAGAATATAAAATTCAGTTAATTTAATTAATTCATTTTGTATAAAATCCTCCTCATTCTTTAAAAAAATTGATTTCAGTGTAAAAATATATTTTGATGCTGACACTTATTTTAACTTTCCTATTATTGACGTATTGATTATTTTAATAACTGAAATTTCAAATTGGGCAAGTTTATTGCTTGAGCTTTGTTTCGATTAATATGGTATGGTCTAATAATAAAATTCTAAACAGGTAGGTATCTCTATACAGATATTTTATACCTATTGTCAGGATCGATGAGAAAGTTTTTGAACATAAAACTCCAAATTTTAATACAAAATATTTTTTATGAACTTTTATTTGTATTAAAAAAATCATTTAATTTACTTAAAGATGCATTGTTCACAATAAAATATAGTTTCTTTCAAACATTTAAAGTCTAGTGATAAAAACTTTTGCGAAGTGTCTATGTCTTTTTATCAAAGATAAACTCTTTCGAATCATAATTTTAATGAATATTTAGGGAAGAACAATGATAAAATCATTTCATCTCGCGTATATTCAATGGTAGAAAGATATTTTCGCTTTCAACTAATTATACGATCTTTTAAATATCTAAGAATTTTAAAAATTTCAATTGTTCACTCTCAGATAAATAAATAAAAAGAAACAAAATCTCTAACATTTTATATAATTAAGTAATAGACGTTTTTTTTTGTTTTTAAATATTATAAAAGATTTAATGAACGTCTTACATAATATTTGTGAGACATTTTAAATAATAATAATTTCGAAGTTATTTTAACGATTTTGTTGGAACATTTTATCTCACTATTCACATAGAAAATAATAATTCGCTTAGGCTCTAGCTTGAAATGTTTGAGCTAATAATTGAATATCATTTTTCTAATAATGCTTATAGAGTAATAAAATTTTTTGGATAAATTTTTAAAATGTTAAAAATAAAAATTTCAATTCCAATAACAAGTAGAAGGCTTTTAAATGTAAGTTTGTTTGTTTTTTGGGATTTTTATGCAATATTATTTTTCTTAAAAATTCCTCCGTATTATTTAAAAAAAAAACACAGCAATTGTATTCTTCTGTTTATAAAAACACAGTAATTGTATGTTATTAATAACCAGTCTATTAAAAATAGGTTCACGTTTTCGTATTTAATGTAACAGGAAAATTGTATGTAAGTATTTTACATGCTTCGTAAACAATTCGTCGGAAGAAATGGAAAATTAGTTCAAGGTGGCAGTAAGTTTTCTATGTATAATAACTGTGATTCTACATTCTTTTCTCAAAGGCAAGGGTTTATATTTAAAGAAAATTATTAAGTAGTGAACACGCCTTATCTATAGGCCTACTCACGTACGATCGGTAGTAGCTTTTCGAGGAAAATAACGATCTTCCAAACATTATCCGTGTGGCTACTGGGTAATTTAATTGTCAAGCATAGATTTTTTATCGCTATTCAGCGTGTTGGAACTTGTGCAATTTTTCACAATCCTGTCAGTGGAAGCTACAAACAACGGAAAGGAATCCACTGGTATTAAAACGTTCCTCTCTTCACTTCAGTGAAAAATCGTTTATATACTTAGGTTGGCCTAGTATTTTACGAGTCACGTATTATGCGGAAGAGTATAATATAATAATAAAAATTGTGGCAACAGACACAGTAATAAATATATATTTCGTGGATATACAAACACGATTCCTAATTCGTTTTCACCATCAAACTAGATTCACTTGCTAGAAAAATTAATTCAAGATACAATTTGAAACATTTCAATTTAGTTTGAATATTTTATTTGATATTCTACGATTAACGATGAGACAAGATATCGTTAAAAATTGTTTAGCCATTTTTTTTATTTAGTCTTCAAAGCGAAAATTTGAAGCTAACTGTTAAAAATAAATAATTCGTACTTTGGCATTAAATATAATTTTGAAAAGAAATTTTTTTTCTGTAATGAGTATAATTTGAAAATTTAATGTTTTTCTAATGATTAAAAAATTTTATTTTAAGATCTACAAAATCATTTTTCATGCAATATTTTGAAATATTTTTTAAAATATATCTTAAGTTAGTTTTAGTAATAAAGGAAAACTTGTGGAAGAAAATAAGTAATATTATACGAATTTTTTTATAAATAACAAAATATATACAGATACTTATTTTACATTTTCCTTAAAGACAGTAAATTTGATTTTATTCGTGAGTAATGGTTTTATATTAATTATTATTAAATGTAATGTTTTCATAACATTTTAAAAATGCAACAATGAAACTTTCAATTTGAACATAGTTGGAAAATTAATATAATTTATGAATTTATCAGATATTCAACGTGAAAAAATTATCAAGTTTAAGAAATTGAATAAAATGAGCTGAGAACAAAATAAAAAAAAATTAATATTTGAAAATTTCATATCAAACCAAATGATGGAAAGCAAATTCGAGAGAAGAATATTCTGTAGGGATGAATATTCAGTCTATTAAATACAAAAAATTCGAATTGTAAGATATCAATTAATTATAAGTTTAGTTATTATATCCATAAGATCAGTTATAAGCTTCTAATAATGTATTATTATAAAAAATGTAAATAAGTTTCAGAAAGCTGAGGTCTGAAAACTAAGACAAATTAAAAAGGAGAGGATATTTTTTAATTTGGTCTATGATCGCAAAAACTAATATTGCTTCAAAAGTTAATTATCAGCCTTCTAAAGATATTGATCGTAATTACTACTTAAAATTTTCGAATGAGTTTTAAAAATACGAAAACAAATTCTCTTTTATATTTTAGAGTAACCGAT